>JAJHSJ010000002.1:120056435-120249901 GCA_021015155.1 Magnolia officinalis | reverse complement strand
TTTTTTTAACAATCTTGACCCTTAATAAATAATATATGTTCATTGTCTTCTAAGGCAATATATTATAAAATCCAAATTATATATCTTCATTGTATTCCACATTATAACCATAATCATACATATTTACCTTAAATCCTTTTTGACAATCACTTCTCCCACGATAACATTATGACCATCATTCTTTATGTACAACTAAAAGTGACTTTCACTTCTAAACAAATGTCATTATGAAAAATAAATTCAAAATGTCTTATACATATTAGTAACTTCCATCTCTAAGAAATGTAATTGTGGGAACAAAATCAATATTCATTTTTATGACTATAGAAATTGCTAGTGATGCCCATACATCGGAAAAATTGATGGCAGTCACTGCAGAAAATGCATTGGAACGTGTGATAGTGGGTCCATAAAGGAAGAAGAAGAATCCTAAGAAAACAATAAAAGAAGAAAAAAAATATCCGTATGGGCACTAGGCTCCAAGGAGGAGCAATCTGTTCTCGATTAAAACAAAAAAAATAAAAAATAAAAAATCGTCGAGGCGCGACTAAGATAATTTTTTAAAACTCTTGATTTTTGGAGCGTTTATGGCGAGGTTAATTTGGTCAAAATCCCGAACAGAAATTATATTTTCGTCAGAAATGACGTGTCCTCAACCAGAGCTTGTACTTTGGCTTTCGGGATGTTACTCAGGCATCATATGCCCTTTGATACTCAGGCACTGAGAAATTGCATAAAAGTGACATTTATCTGCTCAAATTCACAGTTTCAAATTAGATTGGTTGGTAATTGCAAACCCTTTGATTCTGAATACATGTTTCTTAAAATATGACGGTTGGACTCTCTTTTTAAAAAAAAAAAAAAAAAAAATTTATCCATCCAAAAATGTCTACCAATTATCAAATGTCCAAAACAAATAGAATAAAAATAATTTTTTGTTGATGATACATGGACTTATAATTTTGACAGTTTATTTGAATTATTGTATGCCAAATGACTGAGTATCATCCTTCACACTATGGAAGAGTATCAAAGCTTTCTAAACCGTTTGTTAGTGCAGAACATGTGTATGTTTGAATGTGGGCTTTTGGTTATCTCTTGCATCCCTCCGTTTTCTCCTCTCATACGTGGGAGGACATCCAAAAAACAGACCAGATTATTTTTCTGTCCCAGACATCATCTTAATGGTACCCAACACTAATTAAGGGTCCCGATCTTGCACACTCATGTCATCATCACGTATTCTACGAAGATTTTTTTTTTTTTTTTTGAAGGGGGGGTGATTAGCCTAAAGTCTCAGTCTATGAGTCCAAGTGGCTGTTTGGTTGTGATCTATCGGCATTTCACGGTCGGTACTGGAGAGAGAAACACATGACTCGTTTATCACGTGTCCTTGTTGGTACAAAATTTATAAAATGCCATTAAATATTTTGCTGACAGAGGATAAGATTCCTACCGTGCTCTACTAATTTGGAAAAGGGTCTGTGACACATAAACTACCTAACTTTTAGTAGGGCTGTATATGAGGAGAGTTAGCTTTGGACTCAACTCGGTTCCAAACTAAGTTTGAACTGAGTTGAGCTGATTTTTTTATCTTAAAAAAAATTTCGAATCAAGTACAAGCTTGCCCAAGCTTGATTCGACTCAGATTGACCTCAACTTGAATCGAACTTAGATTGAACTAGTTTGGTGACTCGAACCCAACTTGAATCGAACTTGGATTGAACCAGTTTGGTGACTCGGTTACTTTGATATTGCTGTTACTCACTAAGTGTTCGATGAGATGACTTAACAAAGTGTGGCGGGTGGCAAGGAAGGTATGTATATGACGCAGGGAGGGACGTGAGGTCGAGCACCATCTTCCTCAAGAGGATAACTATTCCGAATCCACGGAACGGACACGTCTCGTCGGTGGATTCGTTATAGAGATTTCTTGAATTCACGAGGAAGAGAAAGCAGAAAGTAGAAATAAATTCTAATAAATTCGAATTGATTAATCAAGAATAAAAATGAGTTCACAATCGCGCGACTTTAAATAGGGGGAACCAAAGCAATGAGAAAGAAATCAGAATCAAATTACAACTAAAACTCTAGAATCCTCGACTTACTATAAATACTAAACTTACTATTTATAGAGGTGGTCGTGATGTCTACTAGTGCGCAAGGTTTTTCGGCCAAAAATAGTAGTGTCCTATTTGGCTTCTCCAACCGTTCTCCTAATTATTCTAAGCTCTTTTCACGTTGGGCGCAACTCCTAAAGCCCGACGGATGAAGAGTTATAACCAAACTAAAACTTACTATTTATAGTAAAAATGAAATTAAGTAAAGAAACGACCGTCGATCCAGGGGTTTTTTGCAATTCCGAGTGTCATAACCCGGCATAGCGAGGTTGGTTGGCTAAAGTAGCTCGTTCTAATCCCAAAATATATATTTTACGTCAGATAACTCATTCCGGATTGCGAGTACGCCTAATCGAAGGTCCAACGATTCGGATCACTTCTGTTGTCGACTGAGCCTTTTCTGATCCATCTTGGCCATGAAACTGTCCGCAAACCCGCTCTACATCAGTAAATGAAACAAATATACCCTTTTCTTCTTAATTTTATGTTCCTTAGAAGGTGTTTGATGTGAAATACCGATAAAACCACCGTTGTTATTTTACATATAGTGAGATTTTGAAGGTGCAATCCATATGTTTGTAAAAATGGTCACACAGGCGAACTCAGCTAAATCTTAGCTTGAGTTCGGTTTGAATTGGTCCGAGCTGCTGCTGACCGAACCGAGCCGAGTTGGCCAGTTAGGCTCGAAGACTGAGCCTAGCCAAGTGTTTGAGCTGGGGCCAACAAGTGGCCGAGCCGAGTTCCAGGCCTGGATTGGGCGTGTTAGTTTGATAATGATGCCTTCTTATCTTTTCAAATGTTAATTAAAATAATCCTTCTCTTCAATGAGCTATACTTACAGTCTCCACATTAAAAAATAATAATAATAATAGTTATTATCAACCACCATTACACATCTTTACACTTGTTACCTACTCCCTTTGTTCATGTTAATCCATAACTATGAACGGACAACATTCATTATATTTTAATACCTCTTTATTTCCGGGTTGGAGATGCTAGAATGACTATATTGATGTGATACAGTACCTAATCTTCCAGTTGCCAATAGAAATAATGAGAAAATAATGGAGTTTCACTTTTAAACTACCAAATAGCCCAAAAAGTCCAAGCCCTGAAAGGTGCACCTGCAGGCACAAGTGTAAAATATGAAACACGTGCATAAGATCTAATCTACCATGTGGTTGGAAATAATTTGCAAATCCTTTTAATTATTGCTTATGTTTACTTTTTCTCCTTGTTTTAATTAGGCTAGCTAGCTAACAAAAATACTACTGACTTGTATTTGACCATAGTTTCAAAAACTTGAGATTATTTAGGAATACTTAAAAGGATTTTTTAATGACCCCACATTAGTCTCAATAAACCTTTTAAATGGTACACATAGTAACCTATTGTGGATCCAAACCATTTATTCATTCATACAACTGAAAGCAAACAAGGGGTCAAAATTATGTCAATAGGGGTGATCCTAAGCTATCAATCAATGGCATAAAAATGGACAGTCAAAGTTAATTGAGGAGAAAAAGGTTCAATTATCAATTATCATATCCCAAACATTTAGTACGTTGATTACTTTTTGCTCTTGTTGTTATAATGAATAAATGATTCACATCTGGTCTCCTTCTGTGCTCGTTTAAAAGATTACTGCCTCCTCTCATTGGCCATTCTCTTGTCCATCTGGCAGGGTATTTTTTTATTTTTACTTTAAAAAAAAAATAAAAAAAATCTTTACATACACTGATACACACACCGCCACGCAATCACCCACCGTAGTCGGATTTCACCACGTATGGGTTTCGAACACAAGACCTCTTGTTGAAACTTTTCAAAGCCTAGTACTCGGGCAAGGACTGGAACCGCGAAAAAGGCAGAGTTGTAAATGTCCAAGAGGTCTTTTGACAATGGCAGTGGCTCATCTTCCTTCCATGTGGTAGTCATGTACGGCTGTATATCTGGACTATCCAAATAGTGGGGTACATGGTGGACGAAGCATATCTTAATCTAACCATCTTATTGATTGCATGGTTGGAGGGCTGGCCGGCCGTGCACCTCTATCCATAGCCACACATTCCATCCTAACACGTACAAATTGGTGGGCCTCAGCGTCCATATGCTGGGCGTGAAAATCCAGGTACAAACAGATATTGGACGGTTTTAAAATGACTTTTCAATAGACCACGGGTACACATGTGCATGACCGTCCTAGTGAATTTGTTTCTTTCTTTTTAAAGTCATTGTACTGTGGTCCCCTCAAGCAATACACACACGAATGCTCACCTGGGAACCGTTTGCATAGAGAACTAGTGAAAACTTTTTCGGAACTCATCACATGTGTTGTGGTCCCAAAATCTGAACCGTCCATGATGCAGTACCCCATGAAACCATAGGATCCCGATTTCCACTCTGATAAAAAAAAAAAAAACTTTTGTCGGCTATGGAAAAAGGAAACAGTTTTCTCCTTTGATTTTTTATTTTTTTTCTATGGCCCCACCAAAGTTTTGGATAAGGGTAAAATTCAGGCCCCAAGGTCTTATGGGCTGCTGCATGACATGAACGGTTCAGATTTTATGCCCAAATAACGTGTGATGAGTTCTGAAAAAGTTCTCACGGGTTGTGGTGAGTAATGTCGCGCAGGCGATTATTCCTAACAGGAAACATTGCTTACCTAAACCAAGGTCTATACTCGTTCCTCTCTACACGCATAGCACGTGCCAATTTACTGGAATCTGTGAAATGCTGACTTTAAAACCTAAGAAATTATAATCTGATGCTCCCATCTATGCATGGGTCCCACAATTAGGTGATCCAAACGGTTTATCTACTGGGTCCTGTTCTGGACGAGTGTTGCCCCGAAATCTTCTAATATAAGAGATTTTAGTGTGGACGGTCTGGAGTACAACACAGCAACGGTCTAAAAAGGTGATGTCTAGAATGTTCCTCACTGAAACAGTTTTAGAGGGACGCGGATTAGCTACTGAGCCCGGCTACTGAAGCGACGTAACCACGTTATGTGGGCCCCACCATGATGTATGTGTTGTATCTACACCATCCATCCATTGGAGAGATTATTTTAGGGCATGAGCCAAAGAAAGGCAGATCCAAAGTTCAAGTGGACCCACCATAGAAAAAAAATGAGGACAGTGGCGCCCACCGTTGAAGCCTTCTTAGGACCACATGATTTTTATTTGAGATCGAAATAATGAAATAAGGGAAAACACGAATATATATCAGCTTGATTGAAAACTTATGTGGCCTGAAGGATTTTTTAATGGTAGGAGTTCAATCCTCACTGTCTTCTGTGGTAGGGTCCACTTGAGCTTTGGATCTGACTAGTTCTTTGTCTTATTCTCTAAAATGATTTCTCCAAATGGACGGCCGGTGTGGATACAACACATACATCATGGTGGGCCCACGTTACATGGTGCTGTCAAAATCGGATTGCCTGCTGAGTTACTCAGTAGGCTCTCATGGTACAGAGTAAACTCAGTTGGGCCCACCTTGAATGTATGTGGTCTATCCACACCGTAAAACCGTTTTTTCCATCCAATCTAAAGGGTTAGCCCAAAATTGAAGCACATCCAAAGATTAAGTTGATAATACCACAGGAAACGGTGGGGATAATGATATCCACCGTTGAAACCTTGCCAGGCCCTACAGTGATATTTATTTGTCATCTAATATGTTCATAAGATCATAAAGACATGGCTGAAGGGAAAACACAAATATAAGTTTGATCCAAAACTTCTATGGCCCCCAAGAATTTTTCAACGGTAGAGGTTCAAATCAACTGCTTCTTGTGGTGTGGTACATTTGAACATCGTATATACTTCAATTTTGGACTCAAGTCCTAAAATTATATGTTAAAATGGATGGACGGAGCGGATAAAATACATAATTAATGGTGGACCTCACAGAGTTTACTTAGTACCCTAAGCGTAGTGAGTACTACGCAGTCCGATTCCGGTGGCGTCGCTTCAGTAGCGAGACTTGCTACTGTCTAGTTCAGTAGCTAGTCCGTGTCCGTTTTATAGGCTCACCCGTAATGGCAGATCATATCAACTGTCTAGATCAACTAACCATGGAACTATTGAAAAAATATTGATTTTAAATATATTTTAATAATAAAAATAATAATATAATATATTATTTTGTTTGAAAAAACACCGTTTTGTGGGTTTTTTGGGAATAGTCCCACATGAGAAAGGGAAGAGAAAAATTTGTGGTTTAAATGATAATAGCTCAGGCTCGGTCTCTGTCTCTGTCTGGATGTAAGGGCTCAATACAAGGGCGTGAGCATGTGAGGCAGTGTGGCTGTAGAGGCGCTAGTGGCGCACTTTGTACTTCGCACGTCCGCACACGAGTCGCGGTGCAGCTAGAAAACGGCTAGTTGTTGTCTCACAACAATCAGCATGCAGCAGATTAATGGCCATGCACAACAATCAGAAAATGGCTATAAAACGGCTAGTTTTCTCCAACAGCCAGAAAATGGTCATGAGATTTATTTTCCTAGACCACAACTCCCAGCCACCATAGCCTATAAAAGGAGGGCATGGATGGGTTTCCAAACCATCTTACAATCCAATCCAGCACTACCATACGAATTGAGACAACATACTACTCCTCTCTCTATACTCCAGTGATTCCAGCAAAATAGCAATGGTTAAACTTTGCAAGAAGAACAGACTAACGATGTGGTCTCGAATAGTTCAACTGAACCAGTAGCTGAAGACTTGACCAGTGCAGTGGTCTAACCACAATTTTCTTCTTTTTCTTTCTTTGGGATTTTTTCTTCTATTGTACTACTGCCAAAAATTGTGTAATTGAGTTCCAATAGGTGGGCCTTCGTGTTTGCTGAACGCAGACCTACACCAGGCTCATCATATCCTAGGAGCAATTTGCCTGTAACCTATCTGCATACTCAAATCATTTGAGTAGGGGCAAATAACGCTTTAAGGACAGCATTTCAGACGTGCTTTAGCTTGTCCATATTTCAGATTATTTTGCATTTTTTGAATTCCATATTTTACAGAAAAAATCATTATTCTTTAAATTTTACAACAATCTTAAAGCGTTATTTTCAATGGAAGCCGACAGTGTTTCATCCATTAAGCTGATGAATCAGGACTTGATACGTCTTGATCAGTTCGATGGAACCAATTTTACGAGATGACAAGACAAGCTGAAATTTCTTCTAACGGCGCTGAAGATCTACTACATATTGGATCCAAATCTGCAAGCGTTACCTGAAGCATCCGACGAAGACGAACTCCTGTGTCGAGGACACATTCTGAACGCGCTCTCCGACCGACTGTACGATCTGTACCAACAGACGTCATCAGCAAAGAAGATTTGGACCGCTCTGGAGTTCAAATACAAGGCTGAAGAAGAAGGTACCAACAAGTTTCTCATCGCCAGACATTTCGACTTCAACATGGTAGATAATAAACCGCTGCTGCCCCAAATCCAATAACTGCAGCTACTAGTAAACAAAATCAAAGCCATCAAAATGGATCTTCCCGAATCATTCCAGGTCGGGGCTATAATTGCCAAATTGCCACTGATGTAGAAAGACTATAGAAAGAAGTTGCTGCATAAAACTGAGGACTACACACTGGAACAAATCCAGAAACACCTCAGAATTGAGGAAGAATCCCATAACCGCGACAGAAAGAATGATAACGGAATACCTCGTCCAAGGTACATGCAGTAGAGAACTCTAATAAAAACATCCTGAGAATGACATTCCCTCAAACCCAATAAAAGAAAATTCAAGAAAAACGCCCAAAAGAAGAACGGAAAGTTCAAAGGCCTATGCCATGTCTGTGGAAAAACCGGGCACTATGCTCGAGTATGTCGATATCGTAAATTTAAACAAGAGGCAAGTGCAGTAGAAGAAGACGATATTGTGGCCATGATCACTGAGGTGAATACCGTCCAAGGCA
Organism: Magnolia officinalis; assembly: GCA_021015155.1. Taxonomy (NCBI): domain Eukaryota; kingdom Viridiplantae; phylum Streptophyta; class Magnoliopsida; order Magnoliales; family Magnoliaceae; genus Magnolia; species Magnolia officinalis. Next base: position 120,241,836 of record JAJHSJ010000002.1, on the reverse strand, counting down.
AAGTTCCAGGTTGGTGGTATGATACTGCTACTATAGTACATGTGTGCTACTACAAATCAGCCTTCAAAACCTATGAGGAATTGACCGATGGTCAAGAAATCCAAATGGGTAATGAAGTCCGATCGAAGGTCGTCGGCAAAGGAACTGTCGAACTGATATTCACCTCTGGGAAGAAAGTGATTCTGACTAATGTACTGCATGTAAGGCCCGTATCATAGATTGTACCGTTCCGTAGGCTTTCGCGGTCTTCCCGGTCGAATACTGGCAACCTTCGACCCTTAACCGGTATTTGCGCGCGACCCTGATTCACACGACGTCAACCCGAGTCGATTCAACCCAAGACTTGTACCTTAGTGACTGCGCCGTCGCCGCGATTCCGATGTTGCGACTCGCGCGCCGATCCGATACTCTAATTAGGAGATGTAGGCCAGTGTTCGGTGCAAGGAAAATGCCGTGCGTGCAAATTGCGAGAGAATCTCTACAACTTGTCACATCCATCAATCAATCAATTCCATCAAGGGTCAAGTACATGTCAAGTACACCATCACCTCACACCCATCCCTAAGCAACTCCAAAAGTTAAAAAGGTTCTTACACCATTTACCCCAAAGTTAAAAGTTCTTACACCCATCACTCACCACATCCATCACTCACACATCTCTCTCTCTCTCTCTTACAACTCCCTCTCTCCCTCATTCTCCAAGAAACCCAATCGTCCATGGCTTCCCAAAGAGAGGAGAGCTTTGTGTGGCCCACTTCCTACCTCCCATCTCCACCATCCAAAGACCATCTCAATCGTTGGAATCGTTCCCTTGAAGGTCTAGAGGCTATAGGCGGAAGAAGGAAGAAGAGATCAAAGGTGGGTGTTCATAGTGCCTCTTATTTTGATTTAGGGCCCACATATGGTGGGACCTATCTTAATGGATGTGTTGTGATCATATGAGAGACCCATAGTGGCGGGGTCCCTCCACTATTCCGATCTCTTTCTCTCTCTCTATCTCTCTCTCCCTCTCTTTTGATGTGTGTGGCCCATCCTGATGCACCCCACCATGAAGCAAACATCTTATCCATGCCTTCCATTTTCATGAGACCCACTTGATGGAAGCGTTGGGCGGAAGGAAGGAAAAATGCAAATATCAGCTTGATCCCGGGCGCGTGGCCCACTGGACGTGGGACCACCATAAAGTATGTGATTCATCCACACCGTCCACCTGGACAGGTGGTGGGACGTCTCTGAGATGTGGTTTAAATCCACACTGTCCGTCCAAGCGTCCAGAGGGTCTGGACGCTTGGCTGTTTTATAGATATAATATATAATATATATATATATATATATATATATATATATATATATATATATATATATATATATATATATATATATATATATATTGGGGAGTGGGCGGGTCTACACCGTCCATCCAAGGTGGGGACCCACCATACTGTATGTGTGTCATCCCAACCGTCCAGCTATTCCTGGACGTGGGACCCACCCCCACGTACTACACGTGTAGGGTGGGGCCACCTTGATTAATGTATTTGTATCTGCACCGTCCGTTTGGACGGTGCCATGTGGAGACCACCTTGATGTATAGGTTCTATCAGCACCGTCCAGTAGCCACTGGACGGTGAGTCTTATCCTGGCCATCCACCTCACCAGCTATTTAGCTGTGTATTGACGTCAGCAGGTCCGTGGGACCCCTGACCATGATGCATGTGCCTTCCATCCACACCGTCCAGGCATGGCGTGCGGACCCACCTTGATTTTTGAGTAGCCACACCGTCCGTCCACGTGGAGGACGTGTGGACCCCACCTCGCTGTAATGTTTAATGTCCAGGCCGTCCGTCCAGGGCCGGAACGTTGGCAGATAAAATAATAATAATAATATAATACTAATAAATTATGGTGGCCTCATGTGGGACCCACCTGTTAGAAACAGATTGCTGATACATTTCAAACCAGCTATATGGCTACTGGTAAGACGTCACCAGATTTTGTGGGACCCACCGTATAGGTGTTTCATCTCACAGTCCATTTGGACGGTGGGAATCCACCGGCTATTTAGCCGCTGTACTGGCGTTTGCAAAATCTGTGGGTCCCTACATGATGTATATTTTGATCCACACCGCCCAGATGCTCGGCCACCTTTTGACAGTGTTGTGGACCCCACCTCAATGCACGTTTCATTCTACACCGTCCAGGGTGTTTGGACGGTGTTGGACAAGGTTTAGATAGTGCTGATTTACATGGACAATGTTTGGACAGTGTTGATTCCATGGTCAATGTTCTGGCAGTGCTGATCATCAATCTGGTGCATCATGTGCCAAATAGAATGATAGTGTATAGAGATACACATGATGCACCTGCCACTATTGAAATGATTTTAGATGTAATCCAAGCTCTCACCCACAGCCGATTGGGACCCACCGTGATGTGTATGTTATCCAGGCCGTCCTTTGGCTAGACCATTGGTAGGCCCAACTATGATGAGTAGGCTCACTTGTTGCATGTACAAGGCCCACTTGTGATATATATTTGAGGCCCAACTTGATGTGTATGAGGCCCATTAGTGCGGCCCATATGATGAGGCCATATTTGATGTACACAAGGCCCATTATGATGTGTACTAGGCCTTTATCATGCGACCCATTGTGACGTGTATTAGGCCCATGACGCGTGGCCCATTTGATGTATTCGAGACCCAGATACGTGGCCCATTTGATGCTTACGAAACCCATGTATAGGGCCCACTTGTTGTGTATTAGAGGCCGATGGGTTGTGGCCCATTGTAATGTATTTGAGGCCCATGGACGAGGCCCGATGTGATGTATGTGTGGCCGTTACGTTGCGTATGAATCCCTCCTATGGGCCACTCCTTGGGAGCAATGTTGGTTGGATGTCCACATTGATGGACAATGATAGTTAGATGTTCTCATTGTGACCTTCCCTTAAGCCTTGTTAAGCCCATTCTTACTGATTCCGATTGACGTGACCGATTTGCCGATTCCGATTATCGATCGATTCTGATTGTCGTGGCCGATTGCCGATTCCGATTGACGTGACTAATTTGCTGATTCCGATTATCGATTGATTCTGATTATCGTGGCCGATTGCCGATTCTGATTGACGTGACCGATTTGCTGATTTCGATTATTGACTGATTCCAATTGTCGTGGCCGATTGCCGATTTCGATTGACGTGACCGATTTGTCAATTCTGATTATCGATCGATTTCGATTGTCGTGGCCGAATGCCGATTCTGATCAACGTGACCGATTTGCCGATTTCGATTATTGACCGATTCCGATTGTCGTGGCCGATTGCCGATTCTGATTGACGTGACCGATTTGCCGATTCCGATTATCGATCGATTCCGATTGTCGTGGCCGATTGACGTGACCGATTTGCCAATTCCAATTATTAACCGATTCCGATTATCGTGGCCGATTGACAATTAGCGATCGAGGTCATTTATCATGACCGATTGCCGATTCCGATTGACGTGACCGATTTGCCGATTCTGATTATTTATCGATCCCGATAGTCGTGGCCGATTGCCGATTAGCGATCGAGGCTGATTGTCATGACCGATTGCCGATTTCCGATTGACGTGACCGATTTGCCGATTTCGATTATCGATTGTTCCGATTGTCGTGATCGATTTGCCGATCCCGATTGTCGTGGCCGATTGCTGATTCCGATTGATGGCCGATTTGCCGATTCCGATTATCGATGTCGATGCCGATTGTTGATTCCGACTCTGATTGTCGAGGCCAATTCTGATTCTGATTATTGATGTCGTTTCTGATTTGTCAAGGCCGATTGTATGGCCGTTTGTATAGGCCGATTATTCGAAGCCGATCTAAGTGTCGATTCCGATTGTTGAGGCCGACCTTGATGTCGAGAGCCGATTTCGATTGAAGGCCGATTATCATGACCTGATATGATGTACTTATGCAGAGTTATATTATGAGCATAGTTGAGGCCCATTGTGACACGTATTAGGCCCATGATGCATGACCCATTTGATATATTTAAGACCCATGTGTAGGGCCCACATGTCATGTATTTGAGGCCCATGGGGAAGGCCCATTGTGATGTAATCATGGCCCATGGTTAAGGCTCATTATGATGTATTCATGGCATATGGGCAAGGCCCATTGTAATATGTATTAGGCCCATGAGCAGGGTCCACCTGTTGTGTATATGTGGCCCTTGAGTAAGGCCCATTGTGTTGTATTTTAGGCCTTTGTATGAGGCCGTGGGCCCATTATATGTTTGGCTCTATGTGGTCATTCCTTAGGAGCAATGTTGGTTAAATGTCCACATTGTCGAGGTCGATTGTTGATGTGGGTTATTGATACCGATTATGAGTATGTGACGCATAACATCATAATACATACCCATACGCATCATCTGCATGTTTGTTATGAAATGTAATTGACCATTGCATATGCCATAGGGGAGGTTGTTCATGGGGCTCCCTGATAGGCAGAGTTGCCCCGCATGAGAGCATGGCATGCACAAGATTGATGCATGATTGAATTGTGTGACTCATACATTTCGCATTTGTGTGACATGACCACCATACGCCCTAGCGACATCAGGGCCGTTGCCTCCACAAGTATTTCGTGGATGGCCAGATGAGACAACCGAAAATCTGTTCTACATGGGGTGCTATAGATATCCTTGGGTGAAAGTCCCAGAACCCTCTTAGTTCCAGAGGTTGCTCCAACGTCTAGATTGAGTGGATGCATGAGTGCATGAGGGCCGTATACCGTTAGACCGCGTCTCCCACTGTGTCGTGGTTGGTTAGAAGGAGTACGCCTTACGGCCTACCTGCCTGAGAGGAGGGGGCAATACTAGGCTGAGTCTGACCAGCTCGAGGAATGGGTCCGCTATCGACGAGTCAGGCCCGATATTGGCAAGCGGATAGTGAGGTCTCTTCCACTCACCTTGTTGCACGCGACGAGGAGGCAATCTGGTTTGAAGTGAAATAGACCCCAGTGATTTCCCAGAGAGGAACCGTACTGATATGTGGACTTATTGAGTAGGAGGGCATACTCGTGCATTTGTTTCATTCACTATCCACTCGGGCTGGTGGTGCGCAACTAATTATTGTGTACCTTCGCATGGTCAGGATTTCCGTTGGGCGCGCGACTGACCTGAGATCAGGAGTTTACCACATTGAGTCTAACTATCTAAATTTAGGTATGAGACTGATTTGGATAGAAGTCCCTTGTAATGGACCTCATAGCCTGCAATACTACGTACTATCATCCCGACTTCACTCCAGCTTGGTCATTTCATTCGCACCATATATCACATTGCATCAGCAGTACTTAGCATTTTGGGTTGCCATGTTTCTGCATTGATATGGCCGTTAGTACTCATGCTTTGCATCGCATAGCCTTGGTACGACTGATGACACTCATAGACTTATCAGTATATTTTCGCTTATTTCGATATTGTATGATTTATGGCATTGTATCCTCGGCATCTAATATTTGGCTCGCTCTGACACCTTATTCACATAGCTGATTTGCATTTTGTACCCTGATATTGTATGACTCATGGACTTGTCAGTACTTCCGCTTACTCTGATTACTCTGATATTGCTTACTTGGCACTTACCTTGTACACACACTTTCACCACCCACTAAGCTTTCTATAAGCTTATGCACGATAAATGCGTGCAGGTGGCGTTAGGTTGTAGCAGCATTGAGCTTGTAGCGTGCAGCGAACTTATGGAGCTTTGATTTTTGACATATGTATTTCCCTTTCAACACTGTATTCAATTGTTTATATTAGTGGATATGTGATGATGATGTTGCCTTTGTAATTTGGGTAAACTTGTGGTTATGCTTATTATGAGTTAAATGTACATTGAAAAATCTTCCTTGTAAGATCCCAGGATCGAAATCCGGCGTATGGACGCTAAGAGCCGAGAATGGGGTACTACGGAAGCTGTCGGCATCGGATTCGGCGAACCGAAATTTTGTGAGCCCGGTTTCCGAGTTTGGGGCGTGACAATGCACGTCCCAGACATGAGGCGAAGCTTAGTTTCTGGGGATCTTTTGGGAAAACTAGGTATAAGGGTGGTGTACGAGTCAGGTAAACTGATTCTGTCTAAGAATGAAATTTTATCGGAAAGGGATATACTTGTAACGGGATGGTCAAGTTTTCTCTGAATTAAAGTAGCACTTCTGCGTATATGGTTGAATCCGCTGGACTGTGGCATGATAGACTAGCCCATATAGGGTATAGTACCTTGAAGTTCATGGTTAAGAATGGTTTAATCTCATACACAGATAATAAAACCGATAAATGTGAAGTGTGCATACGATCCAAAATGACGAAGAAACCTTTTCCAAGTGTTGAAAGATCGTCTCAAGTATTGGATCTTGTACACAGTGATATCTGTGAGTTAAACGGCATTCTTACTCATGAAGGTAAATGGTACTTCATAACCTTTATAGATGATTGCTCTAGATATGTGTATGTGTACCTATTAAAGAGTAAAGATGAAGCATTGAATATGTTTAACATATATAAAACAGAAGTAGAGAATCAACTAAATAAGAAGATAAAAATTCTTCGTAGCGATAGAGGAGGAAAATACTTCTCCAATGAATTCGATAACTTCTGTGAAGAACATGGACTGATACATCAATGTACAACGCCATACACACCTCAACAAAACGGAATAACTGAAAGGAAGAATAGGACATTAGTAGAAATGGTCAACTCAATGCTGATTAGAGCAAAGTTGTCACTGAGTCTATGGGGTGAGGCACTGCTTGCAGCATGCCATATTCTAAATAAAATACCGTCTAAAAAGTATAAAAAATCTCATATGAAACATAAAGAGGCAGAAAACCTAACCTAGGATATCTTAAAGTGTGGGGGTGTCTTGCATACTGCAGAACCCCTAATAAAAAAAGAACTAAGTTAGGACCAAGAGCTATTAAGTGCGTCTTCGTAGGATATGCACAAAATAGTAAAGCTTATAGACTTCTAAACATATAGTCTAATACAATAATAGAATCAAGAGACGTTGAGTTCTTTGAGAACTCACTATCATTGGAGTAAAAGGATAATGAAATCCAAACTCCTGATAGAGAACCAGATAGCACAGCTCCACATATAGTGGAAGCTCCTATTGAACCTCGTAGGAGTCAAAGAACAAGAATAGAGAAGAGTCTACAAGATGACTACATACACTCATAATGCATCATTTTCCATCTTGTAGAAGCAGATAGAGAAAATGTTATAAGACAAATACCTATAGTGATGACTATAAAAGATGATCCTAAATTATATAAAGAGGCTATATCCTCTAGAGACGCAGCTTTCTGGAAAGAAGTTATAAACGATGAAATGGAATCCTGTTGAGGGTCAAATATTGCATATTAGACCCTATTTATTACCTGATTTGTGAGCATGACACTGTTTTAATGGCCCGTTGTCACGCCCCAAACTCGGAAACCGGGCTCACAAAATTCCCGATCGCTGAATCCGGTGCCGACAGCCTCCGTAGTATCCCATTCTCGGCTTCCAGCGCCCATACGCCATATTCCAATCCTGGGATCCTACAAGGAGGATTTTCAGTATGAAATTTTTTTTTTTTTTTTGTAATGTAATGGAGCATAACCAAAAGCATAACCAAGTCACAAAACAACATCACCACATATCCACTATATCAAAAACTTTTAAGTACAATGTAGAAAGGGAAATACAAGGTAATCAAAAAGCTCCAAAAAGATCTGATACGCGCTCCTGCCTCAGCGCGGCTGCTGTCCAACGCTACCTGCACGCAACGGTCGTGCATAAGCTTACAAAAGCTTAGAGGGTGGTGTAAGTGTGTGTACAAGGCAAACGCCAAGTGTACAATATCAGAGTAATGCGGAAATATGCGGTAAGTCCATGAATACAACCAGAGCTATGTAATGTAAGGCATGAATGATATCGGCCATACCAAGGCCATGTGATGCGAAACATGAATGATATCGGCCATACCGACGCAATGCAAGGCCTACGTAGCCGAATGCCATATACGAGATGCAATACAAGCATGTCATTCCTCGTCATGTACACATATCAGTACAGTTCCTCACTGGATATCACCGGGGTCTAATACACCTCACACTGACTGCCTCCTCCCGAACTGCACAGTCAAGTAAGTGGAAGAGACCGCACTATCCGCCTGACCAGTAGTCTACCAATACCTACCCGGCTCGTCGATAGCGGACACATTTGCGAGCTGGTCAAACTCAGCCTAGCTTATAGCCCCCCTCACTCAGGCGGATAAGGCCACACCCCTTTCCAACCGACCATGACACAGTGGGAGACACGGCCTACTGGTATTCGGCACTCGGGCGCTCGTGTATCCACTCGGTCTAGACGTTGGAGCATCTCCTGGTACCAAAAAGGTTCTGGGATTTTCACCCAAGGACATCCTAAGTGCCCACAGTGCTAGAACAAAGTATTTCCGGTATCCGATACGGCCATCCACGATGTGCCTATGGAGCCACGACCCTGATGTCGCTAGGGCGTGCAGTGATCAAGTCACACATATGCGAGATGCATGAATCACACCGTCAAATCATGCAGCAATCTATGCGCGTACAATGCGATAATGTGGGGCACTCCGCCTCATAAGGAGTCCCCTATGTGGTCTGCCCAATGGCGTATGCTATGCTCAGTCACTACTCATATCAAGCATGCATATGATGCGTATGAGTATGAATCATGGAGCTATACTAAGCATGTTATAAAGTGGTGAACTATCAACAAATGTGGGCCTACTAATGGGCCCTAGGGAGAGTTATAATGCGGACATTAAACCAACATTATTCTACAATGTGGACGTCAAACCAACATTTCTCCCAAGGCATAGCCCGCTATAAGACATCATTACACAAACCATGGGGAAATCATACATTGCAATGGACCCTAAGGACCTCCCGTTGGGCCTCGACCTATGGGCTTTGGATACATCAAGTGGGCCGCATCATATGGGCCTTATATGAATCAAGTGGGCCACATTAATGGGCCTTAGGTACATTGCAATGGGCCATATCCCATGGGCCTTTGAAACATCACAATGGGCCTCGTAACATATGCCACAAAATACATTGAATGAGCCTAAACACATGGGCCATGTATACATCAAGGTGGGCCTCAAAAATGGCCACAAATACACAAGATGAGCCTCACAACATGGGCCTTATATATACCAAGTGGGCCGTATACATATCAAATGGGCCACATCAAGAAATTTGGATTTGAGAAAGGTAAAAATTTTGATACTCCTATGAGTACAACTTTGAGACTCTCAAAAGACTCTACAGGTAATGATGTAGATCCTAAATTGTATCGTAGTTTGATTGGTAGTTTATTTTATCTGACTGCTAGTAGACCAGATATCGCTTTGAGTGTTGGTATTTGTGCTCGTTATCAATCAAATCCTAAAGAATCTCACTTAACTGCTGTTAAGCGGATTATGCGATATGTCGCAAGTTCTACTAAACTGGGTCTCTGGTATCCACATGAGACTAATGTTCAATTAGCCGGGTACGCAGATGCTGACTGGGCTGGAAACATTGATGATAGGAAATCAACCAGTGGTGGTTGTTTCTACATTGGAAATTGTCTTGTTTCTTGGTTTAGTAAGAAGCAAAGTTCTATATCGCTATCAACAGCTGAGGCTGAATACATTGCTGCTGGAAATGCATGTACTCAACTTGTTTGGATGAAACGAATGTTGAGCGATTATGAAATTACTCAGGATTCTATGATTTTATTTTGCGATAATTCCAGTGCAATAAATATCTCTAAAAATCTAGTTCAGCATTCACGTACTAAGCATATTGACATTAGATTTCATTACATTCATGAATTAGTGGAAGAAAAGGTAATATATTTGGATTACATTCCAACCGAGACTCAACTTGCGGACATTTTCACTAAACCGCTCGACAAAAGCAGGTTTAATAAATTAAAGTTTGATCTCGGTATGTGCAATTTAAATTGAATTTGCATGATTTGGTGTATCATAATGTACATAAGTTTGATGATTTATTTGCTTAAATTTGAAAATTATTTGAAAAAATTATATTGCAAATTTTGAGTCGTACTCGACCAGTCGTGAGTGTACACGACCGGTCGTGCTACGACCGGTCGTACACTTACACGACCGGTCGTGAAACTCGGGATTTCACTTTAATTTGGGGATTTTGACTCTTCTTCCTCATTTCTTTTTACCCTCCAACGGCTCTAGCTACGACCGGTCGAACCCACCTTCTTAGTACTTCAAGGTTAGTGGTTCCTTTGCATTTTTATTGTAGATTCTTGATATTAGTGTTTCAAATCACATTCTTGTAGAATCTATTTGGTCATTCATTGCAAGATTGGGGTTTTATCTTGAAAAATCTGATCTATCAAAACCTCATCTCTTCTATCTTGCATTTTGTTGTTTCCTTGAAATCCTCTTTTGAAAATGGATGCTAGAGGTAAAAAGAAAACTACTTGAGGTCCCTCATCATCTAGGTCAACTTCTATTACACAACGTCATCTTCAGTCTCCCGAAAATGATCCTCCTAATGTTCGGGATTTGCGTATGCGCAATGTTATTGTTGAGCGTCCTGTGAATGTTAATCACATTGCTTCATTTGGTATCCCTCCTCTATTGGAATCTGTGGGATGGGATAACATCTTGCATTGGGGTGGAGCTGCATACCAGTCCATTGCCCAATCCATGTTTGCATGTATCTGTGACTTTTCTCTTGAGAATTTAACTTTTAAAGTTGATACTCAAGAAGGATTGTTTCTAGTGGATCGACATTTGATTGCTGACATTATGGAAATACCTGTCAATGATGAGAGCATTCCAATTAATATTTTACATGACAGTCTCTCAGAATCTGAACGAAGAATGCTTACTAGAGATTTATGTAATTTGGATGTTCACTGGACTCATAAAGGTCATGCACTTCCCTCAAGGTATTTGTTACCCAGACACAGGGTACTTCATAGGATTTTCATCTCTAATCTTTATCCACGTGCTGGTAATAAAACCAAACTCACTGCTTTTATGGTTCGAGTTTTGCATTCTGTCATCTCTGGTGCAAAAATATGTTTACCTTCTTTAATTTGTCATTCCATTATTCTGTCTCGTCACCATCCTGGACATAGTGATATACCCTTTGGTTATTTATTGACTATGCTGGCAAATCATATGCTCGTGGCTATGCCTACTAGAGAAAAACCCATCCATCATCTCCCTTTTAATAATTCCAATATTAACAAGATGACTTTAGAATTGGCTGATGGCCAAGTGGATGCTGGTAGTGGTTGTGCTGAAGCAGGAGATGCAGGTCAAGCTGGTGATCCTACTGAAGACGTGAATATGGATGATTTATTTGAAGAACTTGAGTCAGACTCGGCTGATGATCCTGATTTTCAGCCCTCTGATTTTGATGAGAGATTGAATTCCCTTCAAGAGCAGGTGGCTCAAAATCGTGTTACCCAAGACACTCAATTCTCTTATCTACGTAAATATATGAGGCGTATTGCTAAAGGTTTACACAAAATTGATCCTTCTAATCCTGCTCCATCCTCTGGTTCTGACTGAATTTTTGATGGGTCTGTAATATTTTTTTTGTCTGAACTTTACATGCTCACTGACTTTTTGAATTATGCACTAAAGCTCTCTTGAATCTATATTCTAACTGCTATATTCATTATCATTTCTACCCTTCTTCCTTTGTCATTTTGTGACAAAAAGGGGGAGAAGTTTTGGGAGTGGCTTTATTTGGTTTTATTTGGCTTTATTTGCTTTATTTGATTATAATGATTATACTCCTATTTCCTATTACCTGTTACCTATTACTCAGGGGGAGATTTGTCTGTGATGGGAGAATGATGCTAGTTATTACTTATCATATATATCTGTGCATGCTTCTCTATTGATGAACTTGTTGTGTGTACTTTGTTTCAATTGGAAGTAAGTATTGGAAGTATTATAATTTGGGTGTTTTGTCACAAATTTGACAAAGGGGGAGATTGTAAGTGTTATGGTCTCATGCTCCTTTGGTTGTCAAAATTTGATGTGTCAAAACATCTATCTGTGTCTTGTACTTGTATGATGATTTATTTGAATTCAAGACACTGCATAAACTCTTCAAGAAGCTACATGTTGAAGTCTCAAGAAGCTACATGTTGAAGCCTCAAGAAGCTACAATGTTGAAGTTCAAGTCTGAAGAAGCAACGCATGAAGTAGTTTTATGTTGATGAAGATCTCAAGTTTAAAGCTACAACAAGTTCAAGATCTCAAGCATAATATGGTTCAAGATCTCAAGCATAATATGGTTCAAGATCTCAAGCCTGATATGGTTCAAAATATCTACATTCGTTGAATGGTTGAAGTTCAATGTCCATACAACATGGTTCAGGTTTGAATGACCTTAGGTTGACCCTTTAAGTAGGTCACTTTGGATACATAAATCAAATATTTATTTTACATAAGTTTGGTCTATTCTAAGACCAGTCCTAGCTCTTGTTCGACCAGTCCTAGCATTGGTTCGACTAGTCCAAGAAATTCCACGACCAGTCCTAAGTAGTTGAAGATTTTTCGGAATTTTTTGTACGCCCACGACCAGTCCTGGAGGTCCTTCGACCGGTCGTAGGAGTGGCTTCGACTCGTCCACGACCAGTCGTGGATCTACGACTCAAAGTCCAGCAACGAAATCCCTGGTCTTACGACCAGTCGTAGGGATCTACGACCAGTCGTAGATGACCCACGACCAGTCGTAGGGTACTCACGACCAGTCGTGGAACGGCTTTCAAAGATCGCGCTTATTTTTTCAAAAATTTGTTAGAGCTACGACCAGTCGTAGGTTTCTAAGACCAGTCGTAGGAGTGATTTCTGCTTCTATAAATTGAACACGAAATTCAGAGTTTTCACATTTCAACCCCATTCAATTCAAGAATTTTCAAGTGATCACTCTGAGATAAGTCTGTGTTTATTTTAAGCTACATTGTGCTTATTTAATATTCCTTTTTTGCTAGCTTATTTAATTTGATTTTGTTTCTATATTCCAATCTTTTATTTGAAAAGAGGAATTATCTTATTCCTTCTTCTTGGAATCAAAATCAAATATAGCTACGCCCAACTTGTTAAAATCTAAAATCAATTAGAATTTAGAACCTTATGAATGTGAGTATTGGAATTTGAACTTTGACATTCAATCATCTACTCCGATTGGTTCTAACGGGCTGCTACGAAAAGGAGAAATCCAGGTATTTTACAATTCTGTAAAATTTCATTTCTTTTGGTTTTGTTTGAGGTTAAGCCAGAAAAATCTCATTGTACTGGTTTTGTTTGAGGTTGAGCCAGAAAAATCTCATTGTATTGGTTGTCTGAGGAAAACCAGAAAACTCAGAAAAGAGGGGTTTTTGAATTGTGTAAGCCCAAGTGAAAAAGACACAATTGTAAAGGTTTTTGGTGAACCTGTGAAAACCTATTTGATAGTGAACGCTAATATCCCCTGTGTGAGGATATTAGGAGTGGAGTAGCTTTTTGTGTGGCTGTTGGAAAACAGTTGGTGTACACACAAGCGAACCACTATAACTCTTTGCCTTGTGGTTTGAATGCTTGCTTAATTTTCATATCTTTTATCATTCGATTGTGTGGAATGTACAAGTGGATGTGAATGTTGTAACTATTTACATTTCAAGCAAGTGTGGGGATTGTTGTAATAATTTAGATCTTACTTCTGCATTTAATTTCAATTCATTGCTATTTCAATTACTTATATTAAAATTGAGTCCTTGATCCAAAAGAGGTTCTAGAAATAAGGTTGTCCTACCATAAGCCCTAGTTTATTATGGTGTAAGGTTGTCCTTAGAACTGAATTTGTATCAATCTTTCAATACCTATTTATCAAGGTGATTTAAATTTAGCTTTGTGAATTGATTCAGATTGTAAGGCTATTGGTTAATTTATTTCCGCTAATTTTATTTTAAATTTGGCATAGTCCTATTCACCCCCCTCTAGGACATATAGCTTGGCCTTTTCAGACCCCACACATCATCCAAACGGATGATCCGGACCGTCCATTCACTCCATAGGGGGGCTAAGACCATCTTCAAGCTTTTCTTTTGGTCCAATGCACGTACAACAGACAGATCACCGTTCAAACGGACAACCGACGGTGGAGTGAGAAATCAAGTGGGCCACATTGAAATCAAACAAATCTCGTCCTTCCTGGATGGTTTTTCATCCTGAGTCCAATAGGCGGGGTGGATCTTCCACATGACATCAACCATGGGCTCACCGACCATCACAGAGCGTTAACGCGGAATCTCTGTTTCGCAACAGAGAGTTGCGGAAGATTTCCGAGGGCCACCATCTTGCAGAAAAAGATCGATCCAGACCGTCCATGAGTCGCACACGGCCCCTCCCACTAATGCCTAGGTGTCGGACTTCCAGAAGATAGTGGTGACCAGTTTCTAACTGTCCAAACGGCAGGTAGACGACGCCGAGAAAGAATCCGTGGGCCACACCCAATCCGAGCCAAAATCAACATCTCTGACTGGTTTTCCCTGCTTATCTCAGTGAACGGAGTAGATTTTCTAACAGAGCTCGTCTGTGGGGGCCACCAAACATCAGCGTAAAAGATTACACACGTTGCTGCGAAAGAAGACTTCCGACTGAAGTTTTACATGGACTCAGCCACTGCCTCGGGTCTTCTATAAAAAGGAGAGAATACAGAGGAGCAAGGGAGGAGGGAGCTTGGCTTGGTGGCTTGGACGTGGAGCTGGGGCTTGTGGAGCAGCTGCAGGGAGAAGTGCTTAAGGTTTTTGCTTTCTTTCTAGTTTTATTTTTTATTATTATGGAGAGATCTGGCCCATCCATGTCGGGCTAAACCTCTTAGCTAGGGCTAAGAGGTGAAGCTTGTAGTGAGATGGGATTTTACATTATACCTTTAATTTATTTCTTTTTGTGAACTGAATTGATATTAGTTTGATTATTTAAGGGAATACTTTTAGTTTTTTATGGTCTGTTGTGACTGAAATTACAATGGGTCTACGATAGCTTTGAGTATGTTCCTTTCCTTTTGATGTTTATGATGTCAGGAAGCCCTGTTGTTCACCATTGTCTCCTGGGCATGGTTGGATGTCGGTACCCCTCCTAACCTTCATAATCATCTGATTGGTTGGTAATTAGTTTAATTCTATTGTTTGCTTTGTCTCCTGGGCATGGTTTGGTGATGGAATCCATTCTAATTCATATACCTCTCATCTCTTAAAAACTATATCAACGGCAGTTCAGTTAATTTTCCTGATTTTTAATCCAGGCATAAGATCTCCCTGATCTCTACAAGTGGATCCTCTGAATCCCTAGTGTTCCTTCTCTGAATTTCTCTTAAGTTTTAAATTAATATTTCACAAATTTTCCTCAAATTATGTTTGATTTAGATTTCATCTTAATCTAGTTCTAGTTCTACTTAGTTTCAGAATACGTACAGGTTTCAGTCCCTGTGGATTCGACCTCGGTCTTACTGAGATTATTACTACATCACAACCCTATACTTGGGGAGTGAACAAATCCATACTATCAAATCAAACATGGGAACTAGTTAACTTACCTCCAGGTTCTAGACTCATAAGTTGCAAGTGGGTATTTAGGAAGAAATATGACACTGATGGGACTATCCAAACCTTTAAAGGTCGATTAGTAGCTAAGGGTTTTAGACAAAAAGAAGGGATAGATTACTTTGACACATACTCTCCTGTAGTTAGGATAACATCCATTAGGATATTGTTTGCGCTAGCTTCTATATATCATCTTCACATCCACCAAATGGATGTAAAGACCGCATTCCTGAATGGTGATCTCAATGAGGAGGTATACATGGAACAACCTGAAGGATTCGTTCTACCAGGAAATGAAAACAAAGTAAGTAGATTAGTCAAATCATTGTAAATAAGCACCAAAACAATGGCATGAGAAGTTTGATTCCAAAATACTATCTCATGGTTTCATGCATAATGTAGCTGACAAATGCATATATTCTAAAGTATATGGAAGTTGTATCGTTATTATTTGTCTGTATGTTGATGAGATGTTAATAATAAGTAATAAAATGGAATATGTGACTGAAACAAAGAGGTTTCTATCTTCCGTATTCAAAATGAAGGATCTTGGACAAGTTAATACCATCTTAGGTATCAAAGTTAAAAAACATTGTGGGAGTTATGCTTTGTGTCAATCTCATTATATTGAGAAGATACTAAACAATTTTAACCATCTAAATATAAAAAAAACAAAGACCTCATTTGATCCAAGTATCAAGCTAAAAGAAAATACTGGAAGAACAGTTGCACAATTAGAATATACAAGTGCTATAGGGAATCTTATGTATGTTATGCAATGTACTAGACCTGATATCGCGTATGCTGTGAGTAAACTTAGTAGGTTTACTAATAACCACAGTACTGAATACTGGAATGCAATCAGTAGAATCCTTGGTAACTTAAAAACAACCAAAGACTTAAGACTATTTTATTCAGAGTTTCCTGCCGTATTGGAAGGATATACCGATGTGAGTTGGATATCGAGTGCAATGGACAACAAGTCTACTAAATGGTGAGTATTCACCCTAGGAGGTGCAATTGTATCTTGGGGATCTAAGAAACAGACTTGCATAACGCACTTGACCATGGAGTCTGAATTCATAGCCATGGCTGCAACAGGCAAAGAGGCTGAGTAGCTAAGGAATCTTCTATTAGAAATACCTTTCTATGTAAAGTGTATATCGATTGTGTCACTACATTGTGATAGTGAAGCTACATTAGATAGAGTCTATAGCAGCACTTATAATGGTAAATCTAGACATATCAGTCTTCGACATAATTATGTCAGACAATTGATTCGAGATGGAATCATTGCTATTTCCTATGTGAAATCAAGCAACAACCTGACAGATTCTTTCACTAAACCTCTACCAAGAGAGGTAGTAAAGGCTACATCTAGAGGGATGGGGTTGAAACTCTTCAACCAAAGTTCCACCAGTGATGGAAACCCAACCTAAAGTAAGAAAATCTCTAATTCTGGGTTCAATGGGTAAAAACAAGTCACTAATATGTGGAAAATTTTTCAGCACTAAATTATAAAACCTAATCCATAATAGATAAGTGCTGAGCGTTATGAAAGATGGTTGAGTTTGAGAACTCTTAATGAAATCCAGTCTATAGGACAAGTGTCTTATAGTAACAGAGACACTAGAAGGATTTCACTTATATGAACGTAGAGATGGTGCATTCTCTCATGAGAGTTAGGAGTTTTCTCTCGGAATCGTTCATGAATTAGGATAAGCACATGACCATTATATGTGCTGAGTAAGATTGTGAGAACTCTAATAAACACATAGCGAATATGTGTGTGGTTTCTCCGACTTTATTATCTAGGAATAACTGGTTCAACGTTACGGCTACCAGTTATTTCGACAGAGTTTTGAGATACTTACACTAAGGAAAGATTAAAATCGAAAGATATCTTTCTTTATGCATATAAGCTGATTATTCTGGCAGAATTGTTTAACCGAAAAAAAATATTTTTAAAAAATTACGTGGGGGATTGTTGAAAAAATATTGATTTTAAATATATTTTAATAATAAAAATAATATATATAATATATTATTTTGTTTGAAAAAACACCGTTTTGTGAGTTTTTTGGGAATAATCCCACATGGGAAAGGGAAGAGAAAAATTTGTGGTTTAAATGATAATAGTGGAGTATTATAATATTTACCTACTTAGTTCGTGGACTATGGATTGCGCTCGGGCTCGGGCACGGGCATAGGTACGAGACGTGTGCGAGTCGCGGTGCGACTAAGTGGCTAAGGCAGATGGCTGGGTGAAGGAGAGACTAGAGGACTGAATGAGAATCCTCAAGAATATATAGAGGGCTGGAAAAAGAGCTGTTGCAAAAAATCTGTAACAGGTGTGCCATAAGTGCAGGGTCCAGCTGAAACTGCTGCATGACTAGCCCAACAGCTAGAAAACGGCTAGCTGTTGTCTCACAACAGTCAGCATGCAGCAGATTAATGGCCATACACAACAGTCAAAAATGGCTATAAAACGGCTAGTTTTCTCCAACAGCTAGAAAATGGTCATGAGATTTATTTCCCTGGACCATAACTCCCAGCCACCATAGCCTATAAAAGGAGGGCCTGGATGAGTTGCCAAACCATCTCACAATCCAATCCAGCACTACCATACGAATTAAGACATCATACTACTCATCTCTCTATACTCCAGTGATTCTAGCAAAATAGCAACGGTTAAACCTTTGCAAGAAGAACAGACCAACGGTGTAGTCTAAAATGGTTCAACTGAACTAGTAGCTGAAGACTTGACCAGTGCAGTGATCTAAACCACAATCTTCTTCTTTTTCTTTATTTTGGAATTTTTCTCTTTTATTGTACTACTGCCAGAAATTGTGTAATTGAGTTCCAATAGGTGGGTTTTCGTGTTTGCTGAACGCAGACCCACACCAGGCTCGTCGTATCCTAGGAGCAATTTGCCTGTAACCTATCAGCATACTCAAATCGTTTGAGTAGGGGCAAATAACGCTTTAAGGACAACGTTTCAGACGTGCTTCAGCTTGTCCATATTTCAGATTGTTTTGTATTTTTCGAATTCCATATTTTACAGAAAAACTCATTATTCTGTAAATTTTACAACAGAACCCACTTCTACAAATTGGCTACATATGGGCACTTTCATATTCAAAAGCATCAAGACCTTGGTCCCGCGCGACTGCCAACCAATGGTCTGCTGCCAAGGTTAGCTGGCCATAGTCAGGCTATTGCCGACTGGGAAAATTATAGCACGTGTGGGAAAATTAAAATTTGGTTGGTGGTATACTCACATGCATGTGCACATTTGATACATGAGTTATATTTAATACATGTGGCACATTTTTACAGAGGATATTACATTTGATACATGAGTTACATTTGATACATTTAATACATGTGGCACATTTTTATAGAGGATATATATTTGTGTATTTTAATGGAATTTTTGGTTTTCTTCAGTGGAGTTGAGATGTACGCCCACATTGTCTCATAAATATATGGTATGCTATTACGAAACTGGTGTTATCTATCAAACCTTTCCAACATATATGTGGCTAGATCTGTCCTAAAAATCAGGCTTTTTCACACCTCTGATGGAAAGTGGGTACAACATGCTATAGAAATGGACGTATTGTTGTTAGAAAGATGCTCCCATTCATAATAGTACTCCTAGTTGCACTGAAACGCCTAGATGGTCCAATTCATGATCTAGACTGTTCATTATGTCCTATATATTGCTCATGCAAACATTACACTGATATGAAAATTATTAACCATTTGATCAATGAACTTTTATAAGTCTAGTAAACAATTTGATCCATCTATCTTTTGTTGAAAAATTTATACAGATTGATGTAATTTCTGTATAATATGGAAACCAAAAAATCACGATAATCAGAAATAAGGACAGGCTGAAGCACGTCTGAAAACGCTGTCCTTAAAGCGTTATTTGCCCCTACTCAAGTTAATTGAGTAAGCTGATAGGTTATGTTCACTCCCCAAGTATAGGGTTGTGATGTAGTAATAAACTCGGTAAGACCGAGGTCGAATCCACAGGGATTGAAACCTGTACGTTATCTGAAAATAACCAGATCTAGAACTAGGCTAAGATGAAATCTAAACCAATTGTGATTTGAGGAATAATGGTGAATTATTAATCTAAACTTAAGAATTCAGAGAGAGGGAAACTAGGGATTCAGAGGATCCACTTGTAGAGATCAGGGAGATCTATGGTTGATTCATGAACTCAACTGGACTTCGAGTCCCATCTTCATCCAGTTGGAAGATATAACCTGAAAATCAATGTGAACTTCCTTTTGATCCAGTTTTCAAATAGATGAAAGGTATAAGAATTAGATATGATTCCATCACAAATCCATGCCTATGAGACAAGGTAAACAACAGAACTAAAACCAATCCATAACCAATCAGAAGATGTATGAATGTTAGGAAGGATTCCATCATCCAACCATGTCCAAAGGGCAATGGTGAACAACAGCATTTCCTGAATTCATAATCAAAATATGAGGAAGAAGGAAATACTCAAAGCCATCGCAGATCTATTGTAATTTAAGTCACAACAAATCATTAAAAACTATGAATATTTCAATTAATCAAACTAGAACCAAACATCAGTTCATAACCATAAATCAACGCCATAGAATCGGTCCCATCACGCCACAAAGCTTCACCTCTTAGTCTTAGCTAAGAGGTTTAGCCACACATGGATGGGCTAGATCTCATCAGAAATTTGAGAAGAAAAGCATAACCAAAGGAAAAACAACAAAAACTCTTTCTTCTTTCCCTGTCTTTCTCTCTCTCACGTGAGATTCTTCGTCCAAGGCCTTCGATGCCTCCTCCCCAGGTCCAAAAATCCTTTTTATAGCTGCTGGAGTGGAGAAAATCGGATTTGGAAAGCTGTCGCACGCGCAGAGAAAGTCTTTTCGCAGCCAAGTTCGGAGCCTCGAAACACGACAGTTTCCTCGCTCAAATTCCAAAACAACACCGTCCCTTAGGACTTTCTTGGGTCCTCTACATGATGGACGGTTTAGATCTATCATATGATCAAAGATGGTGGCCCACAACCACCTGAAAAATCAGATTTTCTAATATGTGCGAAACCTTTCGCACCCTTTCACTGTCGTGATCGGTGGGCCCCATAGAAGTGTTTTCTGGGAAATCCACCCCATCCATTGTATTCAGAATGAAATTTCAGTCAAGAATGGGTGGTTTTAAATGTCCATTGATGCGGTCCAGAGAAGAAATCACAAAAAGATCAGTTTTGAACATTGCAGGGCAGTCCATTTGTGGCCTCTGTACCGCACATGTGTGCACGCGCGGGTGTAAAGTATCAGCATAGTTTTGAAGCTCTGAAGCCCTCTACACGGTAGACGGCTTGGATCAGCCGTACGGGTGATGGGTGGGGTCCACAACTTCCATAAAAA
The DNA here is from genome assembly GCA_021015155.1 of Magnolia officinalis. NCBI lineage: Eukaryota > Viridiplantae > Streptophyta > Magnoliopsida > Magnoliales > Magnoliaceae > Magnolia > Magnolia officinalis. The sequence goes on along the minus strand of JAJHSJ010000002.1, from coordinate 120,220,741 downwards.
ATGGACAGCGTCCGTTTTTACGTTGATTGGAAACGGCAACTGCCGTTTTTAAGAGGACGCGCAGTCAGTAGTGCTGACCGCGTTATGCGGCGCTGGTGCATGTGTACTCTGTGTACACACGCTGTACATACAGCTCACCGTGATGTTTACGAGAAATCTACACCATCCATCCTCTTTCTCATGTTATTTTAGCCGTCAATACCAAAGTTGAGGCAGTTCCAGATATCAGGTGGGCCCCAAATTGATGATTAGTGGGCTGATTTGACTGTTGGCACACTTCCACAGGTGTTCAATGGCTGACAATTGACGTGTACTGTTAATTCATGGTTCTCAGGTCATTTATGAAGTTTTGAGTCTGTCAGATGGTGAGAACCCTGTGATCTTGCATTCTGGCTGGTTTTCGGGCCCATTATATGCGAACGACTTGATTTCCTCTGATCTCTGGTGTGCAAATCCATCAATTTTGGTCCTCTGGAGTCCGTCCCTTGCTGTGGTGATTTCAGAGCATCAAATACACACTTTTAGCACATTTTTATAGTCCACACTTGCAAATGTACCTTGCATCACAAACACGATTAAATTAGGATTTTAAACAGTGACATGTTCATAAATTTGGTAATAACTGGGGTCTAATATGCAATATTTGACCCTCAACAGGTTACAGGTAAATAGCTTCTAGGATATGACGAGCCTGGTGTGGGTCTGCATTTAGCAAACACGAAGGCCCACCTATTGGAACTCAACTTCACAATTTCTGGCAGTATTACAATATAGAGAAAATCCCAAAGAAAGAAAAAGAAAGAGAAAAAATGGTTTCGACCACTGCTCTGGTCAGTTCAAATCTTCAGCTATTGGTTCAGTTGAACCGTCCTAGACCACACCGCTGGTCTGTTCTTCAAGCAATGGTTAAACCCTTGCTGTCTTGTTGCTGGAATTACTGGAGTATCAGAGAGGATTAGTGGGCTTTCTCAATTCGTATGGTAGTGCTGGATTGGTTTGTGAGATGGTTTGGAAACCCATCCAGGCCCTCCTTTTATAGGCTATGGTGGCTAGGGGGTTATGGTCCAGAGACTTAAATTCCATTAAGCCATTTTTGGCTGTTGGAAAACTAGCCATTTTATGGCCGTTTTCTGACTGTTGTGCATGGACCATTAATCTGCTACATGTTGACTGTTGTGAGACAGCAGCTAGCCATTTTCTAGCTGTTGGACTAGCCATGCAGCAGTTTCAGCTGGACCCTGCACTTATTGCACAGCTGTTATAGATCTGCTGCAACAGCTCTATTCAGTCAGTCTATATATACTGAGAGATCTCTCTCTCTCAGTTCTCTAGTCTCTCTGCCAACTAGCCACCCGCCTAAACCACATAGTCGCACCGTGTCTCGCACACGAAGTACAAAGTGCGCCACTAGCGCCTCTACAGCCACACTGCCTCACATGCCCACGCCCTCGCACCGAGCCCGAGCCCGAAACCGAGACTGAGACCGAGACCGAGACCGAGTCCGAGTCCGAGTCCGAGACCGTGCCCGTACCCGTGCCCGAGCCCGAGCCCGAGCCCGAACGCGATCGCGCGCGCGGGTGTTCCAGTGCTTCGCACTAGAACACGCAAGGTCCATAGTCCACGGACTACGAAGGTAAATATTATAATACTCCACTGTTTTCATTTAAACCAAATTTTCTTCTCTTCCCTTTCCCATGTGGGACTATTCCCAAAAACCCACAAAAAGGTGTTTTTCAAAACAACTTTTATATATTATATATTATTTTATTATTAAAATATATTTATATTAAAATCAATATTTTTGCAACATCTTTTAGGGAACGTCATGGATTGCTTATCATTATGAAGAATCTAATAAAAGAAATCATAATGAAAAAAAAAGGATGGCTATAGAAAAATAAAGTCAAAACAAGGATGGCTAATATAATGGAAAAAAAAAGTGTTTTAAACTTAAAATGGTTAATTTTACAAGGCTCTATGTTTCAAGATAGCTATATATATGCATGGTAATTATAAAAAATCTTAAATCTTGCGAAATAGTCTAAGTGTCCGCTTGGTGTGGAGATCCTACGATATCAAGGTTTAGTGCCAATATATACATAATACTTTTAAAAAATCTTAAAACTGGCTAAATAGTCTAAGCATCTGCTTTGTTAGGAGATCTATACAAAATCAGGATTTGATGCCCTTTCCTGCTGTACTCCTACGCTTAAATAGCAATTTCAAGAGTCACCATGTTGTATATGTGAAATTCACTCTGTACATCAAAAACCCTTGTGCTTATCTGATCATGCCCCATCATGAGCTCACAAAACTAATAGCTTTTTAAGAGTGGGCGTTTCTATCCCAATCATTTCCTGTGGTCACTCTAGTTTTGGAACTGCCTTATTTTTTTATCTGATCATGTCTCAACATGAGCTCACAAAAACTAACAAATGGATTAGATGTCACAGGTACATCACGGTAGACCCCACAAAGCTTGTGTGAACTCCTCTCGTAGGGCTCTCTTAACAAGAGGAATTGATGTAAGCTCCATGACCCCAACCTAAAGCACACGTGACATCCAAGTCATTCGTAAGTTCTGCGAGCTAATGTTAAGACGTGATAAAATGAGGCAGATCCAAACCGAGTGAGCCACACCATGAGAAATGATGATGATGATAGAAATAACCACCATTAAAACCTTCTTGGAGCTCACCCTAATGTTTATGTGCAATTTGACCAGCTGATAAGTTAATCACCATAAGGATGAAGGGAAGGCACAAATACTGGTTTGATAATAATAATAATAATAATTGTTATGGGAAGATCTGAGCCCCTTGCAATTCCGAAGCCTGATGACATATTGATCCGATCGGATGGAGAACTAACATCTCAGCTCAGATTATGAGAGCAGACAACATCCGACGAAGATCTATGAACACGTGAATTGAGACCTTATCTGCTGGAAGGACCGAGCTGACTTCAGATTCCGAGGCGGGCGCTCCACGAGCCATGCTTAGAAACTACCATAAACAGACGTGGCTGGTTACTTCGCTCGAAGATACGCACGATGTGCATGATATGATATATGATCTTTGGATTGCGTGTAGTATCTCCATGATCCGAGAATCTCCCTGATTGAGTGAATTGTGTCGTGATTAGTGGACCTAGACCATCCTATAGTCAGGTATAAATACATGAGGACCCTATTGCTACAGGTACGCGATATCTCTCACTCTCCCTCTACAATTCAACTTAGACCCCGATTCCCTTGACCTGACTCAGGTATCGGAGGGTCCTCCGGCTTAGCCAGGGTCTCCTTTGCTCACCCTTTGTGCAGGACCAGGGTCCATTCGAGGAGCGTCGCACGGAGTGGACGGTGGTCCAGATTTTGTCATCAACATTTTTGGCGCCATCTGTGGGAAACTGATACAAAAAGTCAGGTTCCTGTTCTCGAGTATAATGGCTAAAGGAAAGAAGAAAGCAGTAGCTGCGGAACCAGAGCCAAATTAACAAACTCCCTCCTCCTCGTTACTTCACGCCGAATCAGCTCCATGGCCCTCCCAGCGTTCTCGCAATCGAGCGAGTAAATATCGCACCATGCAGAGCGAGATACAAGCCCTACAGGATGAGGTGAACAGGATGCAGCAACAACAGGAGCTATGACAGCACCCTGTTCAAGAAAATCCTGTTCCTGAACCAGTAGGTCCGGTCGTGGAAGCCCACTCTGCGTCGAGGGGTGTGAGGCCCGAGGCACCTCAACACCCCCAAATGCCGCTCTCGGATCAGAATCCTCCTCCGACCCAACTCCGAGCCTCGGCTCGGAACATAGTCACGCGAGCTCCAACCAATGCATCAGTCACCTCAGCCCTGACACCGATGGATCTCCACCATCAGCTTGAATGGAGGAGAGGGAGGAGAACTCCAGAAATTGAAAACAACCAGGAGATCATAGTAGAAAACCAGGACCCATGGGAAAAATGGTTCGCAGAGCTCAACGACAAATTCTTAGCCCTGGAAAAGAAACAACAGCCGACGTCAGTTCCCGCTGCCGTTCAGGCGATGATGGAAAAGACCGAGCCTCCCTTCATCTCAGAGATCATGAACGAGGTGATGCCGCAGAGGTTCAGGATACCTCCCGTCATCCAACATTCTGGGTCTGAAGACCCATCCAAACACGTACAAGCCTATCGTTCATGGATGCAGATCCAGACAGCGACGGATGCTATGATATGCCGAGACTTCTCAATCACGCTCACGGGTTCCGGTCGGAGTTGATACTGATAGCTCAAACCAAGTTCCATCAGCTCTTTCGCAGAGTTGAGCCGACTATTCCTTACCCAGTTTATAAGTGGTAAGAGAAGTTGCAAGCCCAGGACACACTTGCTCGCTATCAAGCAAGAGCCAAAGGAGTCGTTCAAAGACTACATCGCCCGCTTCAACGAGGAAACATTATTGGTAGAAGACTACGATGATAAAATGATGCTCGTTGCCATATTCAGTGGCCAAAAGAAGGAAAATTTACATCTTCATTGGAAAGAACCCGCCGAAAACGCTGGCTGAATTTGTTGCCAGATCTCAGAAGTACACCAACGTGGAGGAATTCTCCAATGCCCGTAAAAGTGTCCAAGTGACAGAGTCGAATGGTAAGGGGAAGAAGCCTAGGAATGAGGAACCTCAGCCGTCCAACAAAGGGACCGATGATCGCGTCCCTCGCGATCGTCATCGGAGCAGAAGGTCAGAGGAAAATTTTCGCTCATACACCCCCCTTAACACGTCTGTCGAGCAGATTCTATTGGACATCCGAGGAAACAAGCTGCTGAATTGGCTTGTTTGCATGAGAGCCAATCCATACCATCGAGACAAGCACAAGTACTACCGCTTCCACCGAGACCACGAACACAATACGGCTGACTGCGTAAATCTCAGAGATGAGATCGAGGCCCTTATTCGGAAGGGACACCTGCGTCGATATACCAAGGAAGGAAAAGCCGCTCGGAAAGAAGAAAGAGAGCGAGAACAGCCGAATAACGCCATGGAAGAGCCTGCCAAAATCCGCACCATCTTCGGGGGCTCGTCCGGTAGAGGAGATTCAATTAGGGGGCGGAAAGCTCACTCCTAGAAGTCTGAACTAGAACATTACGTCCATCTAACTGAGCGCCCCAGCAAGGAACTTCGGGTTAGCCCATGCACTCTGACGTTCACAGAAGAAGACGCACGTGGAATCTAACACCCGCACGATGATACTCTAGTAGTTACCATGACCATAGCAAACCGAAAGGTATACCGCATCTTGGTCGACACCGGGAACTCGGCTGACGTGATCTACTCCGAGGCCTTTGAAAGAATGGAGATTCCGAGGTCTCATCTCAGACCTGTGAAGACCCCCCTGTATGGCTTTGTAGGGGAAAGAGTAATCTCCGAGGGAGCCATCTCCCTCTCTGTGACTGCGGGAGAAGGACAACATCAAGTTACACTCATGGTGGACTTCCTAGTTGTCAATGTACCATCAGTACATAACGTCATCCTAGGCAGACCTTCCCTAAATGTAATGAGAGCAGTTGTCTCCACTTATCACCTCATGATGAAATTCCCTGCCGAGGGCGGGACAGCTACCTCTGAGGCGATCAGCGAGAAGCTCGGAGATGTTATGCAATGACAGTAAAGAAGGGGTCAGTTAAGTAGGCACTCACCATCAACGTTCTAGACCCCAGAGGGCCTATGGAAGGCTCATCCGTGGAAGATCTGGAGAAGGTACCGCTCGATGAGGTTGATCCGAGCAGGACTGTTCAGCTCGGGACATCATTGAATCCTGAGCAACGACTCAAAATTTTAACATTTCTACGGCAACATAAAGATGTCTTTGCATGGTCCCACCAAGATATGCCCAGAATTTCTCCCGAAGTCATGGTCCACAGGCTAAATGTGAATCCAGATCACAAACCTTTCAAGCAGAAGAGAAGGCCGTTCGACGCCGAGCGATACGAAGCAATTGCCGACGAGGTTTCCATTATGCTCGACGCTGGATTTATAAAAGAAGTACATTATCCTGATTGGATCGCAAATGTGGTCCTTGTGAAGAAAGCCAACGGGAAGTGGTGGGTCTGCGTAGATTACTCAGATTTAAACAAATCTTGTCCGAAAGATAGTTTCCTATCGCCTCGGATCGATCAACTAGTGGACAACACAGCGGGGCATGAATTGCTTTCTTTTCTGAACGCATACTCCGGATATAATTAGATCGCGATGCACCCCTCAGACAGGCAGAAGACCACCTTTGTCATAAACAAGGGACTCTACTGTTACCGGGTCTTGCCATTTGGTCTGAAAAATGTTGGGGTCACATATTAAAGGCTAGTGAATCAGATGTTCTCTAAACTAATCGGACGCACCATGGAAGTGTATGTCGACGACATGCTAGTAAAAGTGTCAACGCATCCGATCATCTGACTGATCTCGGAGAAACATTCGCCATCCTCCGAGATACCAGATGAAGTTGAACCCGACAAAGTGTGCTTTCGGAGTCGGCTTGGGGAAATTTCTCAGTTTTCAAGTCAAAATAGAGAGGTATCGAGGCGAACCCTGACAAAATCCAAGCACTCCTCGACATAAGTTCGCCTCGGATCATCAAGGAAATACAATGCCTTACAGGGCGAGTCGCGGCGCTCGAACATTTTATATCCAGAGCAATAGACAAATGTCTCCCCTTCTTCCAACAGTTGAAGGGTCATAAGAAGGCAGAATGGACGTCGGAGTGCGAGCAAGCCTTTCAACAACTGAAGCAGTATCTGGGCTCGTCCCCCTGCTGTCTAAACCTGAAGAAGGTAAGCCTCTATTCATCTACCTCGCATTATCAGCCTCGGCCGTCAGTTTGGCCCTGATCAGGGAAGTCAGGGGCAAACAACACCCTGTTTATTACATGAGCAAGGCTATGGTACCGGCAGAGGCAAGATACTCGCCCCTAGAGAAGCTAGCGCTCGGCCTCGTTGTTTCAGCTCGAAGGTTACGTCCATACTTCCAAGCACATTCTGTGATTGTGTTGACTGACTCTCCTCTCAGACAAGTTCTTCAAAGGCTCGAGGTGTCGGGTCGCATGACCAAGTGAGCCATTAAACTTGGTGAGTTCAACATCCAGTTTCGTCCGAAAATGGCAATCAAAGGCCAAGCCGTAGCCGACTTCATTGCCGAGTTCAGTTCTCCAAGCGCAGGAGAGGTCAGTACTGAAGTTAAAACAAATCCGGCTGATCCCCCAGGTGACAAAGAAGCGGTGTCGGACCCGGGATGGATCCTCTATGTGGACGGGTCATCCAATATCAAGGGGGTCGGGGCTGGGATTATTCTAATTGCGTTAGATTCCCTGACCATTCAATATGTAATTTGACTCGGGTTCAAGGCCTCAAACAATGACGCGGGATATGAAGCTTTGCTAGCCGGACTCAGATTGACGGCAAGTCTGGGTGTCCAATCTCTTCAGGTCCAGTGCGATTCTCAGCTGGTAGTAAATTACATATCTACTGAGTACGTGGCTAAGGAAACAATGATGATCGCTTATCTTGATGAGGCGAGAAAACTGATCGAAAGATTTTGGAATTGCACTATCCAACAAATCCCAAGAGCGAAAAATTTATGAGCCGACGTCCTAGCGCGGCTCGCCTCGGCCGTGGAAGGGAAGATCCCGCGAGTCATCCCCGTTGAATTCATAGAGCATCCAAACATCGACAAGTCGAAAGAGAAGGAAGTCAATCCGGTTCATGCCAGTTCAAGTTGGATGGACCCAATCTTTAACTACCTTACGTCCGGCGAGATCCCCTCAGATAGGCTGGAAGCCAGGCGACTGAGGGTCCGAGCAGCTCGATATACCATCATGGATGACATCCTATAAAAGAAAGGACATTCCCAGCCCTACCTCAGGTGTCTCCGACCCAACAAGGTAGAATATGTCATACAGGAGATTCATGAAGGAATATGTGGAAACCATTCTGGCAGTCGAGCCTTAGCCCTGAAGATACTCCGACAAGGATATTTTTGACCAACTATCAAGGAGGACTCCAAGGACTACATTAGAAAATGCAATAAATGTCAGCGCTTCACGGCCGTGCCGAGACAACCTGCGGAAGAAATGACTCCTATAAGCGGCCCTTGGCCGTTCGCTCAGTGGAGAATCGACATCATTGGCCCTCTGCCTACAGGAAAATGGCAAGTCGAGTTCTCCATCGTCGCTGTCGACTACTTCACCAAGTGGGCCAAAGCCGAGCCGGTTGTCAAGATCACAGAACAGAAGGTGGTCAACTTTGTCTGGAAAAACATCATTTGTCGGTTCAGGATTTCGCGCACCATTGTGTCAGACAATGGTCAGCAGTCAACAATGATAAATTCTGAAGTATGTGTCAAGGACTTGGCATCACAAACGCATACTCTCTCCTCGACATCCTCAGTCCAATGGACAGGTAGAGGCAGTCAATATAGCCATCAAGCACCATCTCAAGACGAAGTTGGAAAAAGTGAAAGACAGTTGGGTCGAGGAACTTCCATTCGTCCTCTGGGCTTATAGGACTACAGCTCAGTCCTCAACAGGAGAAACTCCATTCTCACTCTCCTATGGTTCGGAGGCGATGGTGCCAGTAGAAATCGGTCTCCCCACAGCTTGAGTCGAGAACTACCAAGAAAACTAGAATTCTGAGTAGATTGCAGCCAACCTGGATTTGCTTGAAGAAGTTAGAGATGTCTCGAGGTTCCGAGTAGCTGCTCGACATCAACGAGTGGCGCGATTGTACAATTCAAAGGTTAAGACTAGGCGGTTCCGACCAGGAGACTTGGTCCTTCGCCGAGTATTTCATAATACCGCTGAGCCGGGGGCTGGGACACTCGGGGGAAGGGCCGTATCGGGTCGTCCGCTCGACCAAACCGGGCTCTTACCACTTGGAAGACCTCGAAGGTCGTCAGCTCCCCCACCCCTAGAATGCCAAGCATCTAAAAGTTTATCACCCGTGAAAGAATAACCTTTAAGGTTCTAAAAAATGTACACCCCGGGCGACAGGCCTTTAAGGCCCTTAGCAAGATGTACGCCTCCGAGCGACAAGCCTTTAAGGCTCTTAATAAAATTCACCTCTTCAAATCTACACGAACGAATTATCTACTAAGCAAAAGTCATCTCTCACATGCAGGGGCGGATTCAATGAACAATCCCTTAAAGAAGGGGTTAGTACATTATCCCACAAAAATTCTGCATGACATCTCCTCTAAGTCACGGGTAAAGCAAAAAAACTGACCCGACTCTCCCAACATAAGAGTCGGCTCACAGACTAACGAGTGAAGCGGAAGGTTCTCGCCAATTGTGGGACAGGTCGACTCCTTATGAGTCCGGACTCAACAAACAGGCTATAAAGGCCTCAAACTTTACAAGGCAACATTGAAAGAAGCTGACCCACTAAAGGGTCGGCACGGCCACGGCTTGGTGAAAATCGGCAACCAACAATCGACAATCGACAACCAACATCCGAAAATTAACTACAGATTAACATATGAAAAATCATCATTCATAAACCTTCACCAGAAGATCAAAGAGTAATAAAAAAGAAAAAGTTTCGACTATTTCCAAAAAAGGAGAAAAAATAATCTAAGCTACATAGACGGAGGATGAGCTTGGGCATTGGGGGCCTGATCCGGGTGGATTTCGTGAGCAGGTATCTCTCCAGCTTTTTCGGACAATAAGGAGTCAAGGTTAAGGTCCAGGTACATGCCCTGGACCGCCTCAATACAATCATCGTAGCCGCGGTTGTAAAACTTGGCGGCCTCGACGTCCCTCTCCTTTGAAGTTTTGAAGGCTTCTATTGTTACGGCTATCGCCTCGGCTAGAGAAGCTTCGTCTTTTGCCCGTTGAGTCTCCCTCCCCTGAAAAACAGCTCGGGACTGCTCTTCTGCCGCCTCGACCTTAGTTCGATCAAGGGCTTCACCCAGTCGAGCGTTCTCTTGAGCCAGCGAGTCCGCATGAGCCCTAGCTCGGGTCAGCTCGGTGGTCGCGGCGTTGCATCTAGCTTTAAAGTCCTCTGCAACCCTTTGTAGTCGTAACTCCCTAGCTTCGAGGTCAGTCGCGACCTCCTGTAGCCGAAGCTCCCTGGCCTTCCCATCTTCGAGCTGTCGACGCAACTCGCCCTACTCCAGTCGGAAGAGAGTCACCTCGTCTCGTAAGATTCCCACCTCAGCTCTGAGTGCCTGCACTTCGACATCTATTTTTCGACGCTCGCGCACTCTCTCCCAAGCTAGAAGGAACCTCGGAACAGACTAAATAAAAGCAAAGACAATAGAATAAGAATGTGCATACAAAAAATGGAGGTTAAGAAATACGAGGAGATAGGGAATACCTTATAAAAGACTGCTGTCAGATCATTCAGGAAGGAGTCATCCGACTTCAAAAGCAGATTGGCGATCTCTTCTTCCGGAGCATGTTTGGCCGCCTAGTGAGCCAAACAAGATATATGGAAGCCCGGCTCGTACTTTGCTCTGCTCGTTCCCACATGCGCCGAGCCTCCCTCCTCTAAGGCCCCAGTCCTGCTACTGGCCGATGCCTGAGCCTCAGACCCGAGGGCATTCCCTACCTCAAGAGGGGATATCATCGCGTTGGCCATCCGGATGACATCCTTCCGCTCGGAGGATGAAGGGACAACTATGTAGGGGGTCGTGGCTGCAGGATGAGCCTCTTCAGTGGGGGGAACGGCGGTGGGCGGAATGGAAGGAGTTATTTTCGCCGGAGAAGGAGTTATGATTGCCGGAGTCGGAACAATGATAGTTGGAGTCGGAACAATGATTGTTGGAACCCCGACTTCGGCAGGTGTCACAATCGTAGTTGTAACCGCAACTGAAGCCTTAGTAACAGAAAATGGAGCTGAGGGGCCTTCTCCACGAGGAGTTGTTTGCCTCCTCCGAACGGTGGTCTTCATCCGGGGCTCGGCCCTCAACAATTCTTCTGCCGTTGGGGCAGCTTACCTCCTCCAAGAACCAGATGCCTCGGCCATGCCCATGTAAAGAAACGATAAATTAGCAACTAAACGGACAAGTCTGATCTCTCTAAAAGGAACAGAGGGGAAACTTACTGAAAGACGTCGGGAGAGGTTGAGACTTGCACAGCCCAAACCAATGAAGGTTGGTGGCAGTAATTAGGTCCGACCAGGAGCGAAGCTCCCCCGACCGTGCCTTAGCCTTGGCAATGCGGTTCTTTTGGTCCGAATCGAGGAGGGGCATGCCCCTTGGAAAATCTACAAAAGTAAAGAACGAAGGTTTCAGCCTGACTGACGTAACAAAGGAAAACATAAAGATAAGGGGGATTAACTAAGTCCGACCTGGTTTTGAAAATTGGGTCGGAACCCGAGTCGTCAAAGTCCCGAGTTCAGCCACTGACGCCTCCCATTCGCTTGCAGTCCAGAACCATCTATTCTTCCATCCTTATTAGAGGACGAAAGATTCATTACCAACCCCGACCCTTTGCTGCCTCGGGTCGCGAAGTAGTACCATGGTTCTTGACTATCTTGCTTGACCAGGTATAAGCTCATCAGTTCCGCTGGGGTCAGCTCTGAGTTTCCGATTTGACGTCAAATAATGAAGGAAGAAATCAGCACCCTCCAAGCGTTGGGGGCGAATTGCCAGGAGCTAGTCCGAGATAAGCTGTCATAGCCCGGACGAAGGGGTGCAGAGGAAGTCGAACCCCACATTGCAGCGGGCAGAGAAAAATAACAACTTCTCCCTCAGCAAGCGTGCCAGCGGTATCAAAGGGCTTGGGGGCCCTTATCCGAACGGAGTTTAGGATCTGAAATTCCAAGCGAATCCACTCGATTTGAGACTCCGAGAGTATGGAGCCTCCTGGGACTATCTCCGAGGCCCGCCCACTTGCTGGCATCTTAGCAGCCTCGGTAGTTGTGGTCTGGGGGCTGGGGGGCCCGATTGGTTTTCTTTTTGCCACCTCGACAAGTCCGGGAGCCCGTCTCCCTCATTTTTCGAGGCGAAGGAAAGAGGGGTACCGCTTCATAAGGTCCTTCAAAGACCCCTCTCCCGTCAACTGAGCTCCCCGACCTGCAGTCATCGCCATAACTCCGAACAGTCTCCACGTCAGATGACATCTTAAAAAGAAGGAATGCAGAGAGACGTAAAGAGACTCACCGGACAGTCACCGAAAATCGCTTCTACTGGAAGTATCCTGCCGGTCAGAATCGCCTAACAGAAAACCCTGATTGGCCGGAATCGCCTACGCCGAAAATCGCCTCCTTCGGTATCAGCTTAAACACAAAGCATGGAAGTGAACCGAAATCTTTGAAGGAGGGTTTATGTAGACCTCACCAAATCTCTGCTTTAATGACCAACAATGATGGCCGCAGCTGAATCGTCGTGGGCCGACCTCAGATCTGATGTGGCCACACACCATTGGCTCGGGCTCTGTCGGGCGGTGTACTTCTGACATCGATCAGTGTGCTTTGAATGAACGAAGCGACACCCGAATAAGGAAAGGTCCCGCCCAAGACATTACTCCAGGTGTACGTGGCAACAAATCATAGGCAGACGATAATTCGAAATCTTAACCGTCGCCACGCGTCCACTGCGCATGGACCTGTAGGCGGGAAACCCTATGAGCGTAATGTTTCAAAGCGTAATGATTGCGGCAGGCTAGGGAGAACCGGCGGATGAGGCGATTGAGCTTCCGTGTGCTTACTCTCCGAGTCCTTAGCAGACCTCGAAGAGTAGGGGGTTCTGTTATGGGAAGATCCGAGCCCCTTGCAATTCCAAAGCCTGATGACATGTTGATCCAATCGGACGGAGAACTAACAGCTCGGCTCAGACTATGAGAGCAGACAACATCTAACGAAGATCCATGAACACGTGGATTGAGACCTTACCTGTCGAAAGGACCGAGCCGATTTCAGATTCCGAGGCGGGCGCTCTACGAGCCATGTTTAGAAACTATCATAAACGGACGTACCCGGTTACTTCGCTCGAAAATACGCACGATGTGCATGATATAATATATGATCCTTTGATTGCGTATAGTATCTCCATGATTCGAAAATCTCTCTGATTGAGTGAATCGTGTCGTGATTAACGGACCCAAACCATCCTACAGTCAAGTATAAAACATGATGACCCTATTACTACAGGTACGCGATATCTCGCACTCTCCCTCTACAATTCAACTTAGACTCCGATTCCCTTGACCTGACTTAGGCATCGGAGGGTCCCCGGCTTAACCAGGGTCTCCTTTGCTCACTATTTGTGCAGGACCAGGATCCATTCAAGGAACGTCGCACAGAGTGGAAGGTGGTCCAGAATTTGTCATCAACAATAATAATACTAATTTCCAATAAGTGTCCATTCAACCTATAAAAAAAAAAAAAAACTATTCCATTGATGTGCAAGAGATTACAAGACTTTTGGCTATTGGGAGGAGACCAGCTAAAAAAAAAATGTTGGCCTGCCAATCGTTTCCTATACAAAAGAGTACCCTTAATGCTCTCTAATCAAGTTTCCTGTACAAAAGAGTACCCTTAATGCTCTCTAATCAAATTTAACTCGCCTTATCTAACCGATATAGGCCCTTGACAAGAAAGGGGGCTAAAGGCCTCCCTGAAAGTGGATTTCTTTAGCTCCCGCTTCCTTCCTTGGCCAGCCTGTCTGCCGGCACATTCAACTCTCTTATCATCGTCCTTGTATCTCACGCTCGAGTCATGAATTCGTACGATCTTTGAACTAGTTCTAACATGAGCTGGCGCACTAGATTTGAATAACATCACATACAACGTGGTGGACCCCACAGGTCAATTGGTTAGCCACTTCATTTGCATACATGATTTGACAAGCTGAAATGGTGCCTGTTTAGTTGGCACGTTTTCACTTTACCAGAAGCACACTTACCATTATAAAGTAAGTTTGCAAAAGACTCGTGGAAAGTTGTCTAAAAGAATATAATACTCCTACTTGAAATTGGGACTTACTCCGATCCGATTGTGTGGGAATGAAACTCAATAACAGTGGCTTTCACAATTTGGTGAGTTTACCTTCAAATCATTCACATATGAAAGGTGTAAAATTCTATGGCTACGTATCAGTGTCGCACAGGCCTGTGCAGCTCCCCAGAATATTGTACGCGCACTGTTTCCTCCATGAGTGGTGTGAAACACAACGACCGCACGCACAGCCGAGGACATGGATTGGATAGTACCCTCACCAGCCCCTAGCTAGAGAGGGAGGGTCTGCAGGGGCTCCGTGAGGCCTCTCATAATGTGCATGTTTTATCCATCTTGATGAAACGTTTTCTGGATGAACCCAAATCAAATACTCAAGTGGTCCATGTCAAAGAAAGTAGTGAGGATTGAAAGCCTACCATTGAAAAGTTTCTGAGGGGTACAAAAGTTTTGGATCAAGCTGATATTTATATTTTCACTTCACTAAGTCCATGTGACTGAACAAGTTGGATGATAAATAAACTTCAAGTAGATCCTTGCTTTTGGTAGACTCTCTTGAATTTCAACACCCGGTCATGGGTTCGAGTATCCATGAGTGGTGAAATCCTACTATGACGTTAGTGTGAACCAAGATGGTACGGTCCTCACTTTGGGCCCACCTTGAAGTATGTATTCATTATCCATGCTATCCATCCTTTTTGCCCAACCCAAAAATGAAGCATATCCAAATCTTAGGTCGGCCATTTATAGGAAACTGTGGTGATTGACCACTAACAGTTTTATAGTTTTGAATAAAGCTGATATCTGTTTTTCCCTCCATCCAGATTTATGTGGCCTTATCAACACGGTGGAAGTTTTCTACGGTGGGATGTTCAATCAACACTATTTGGTATGGTAAGGTGCTCTGCCAGAGATATGTCTCGTGCCTTAAAATCATCTGACAAAACGGATGGACGGTGTGGATATAGAATACATGCATCAAGGTGGGCCCCACAGTAATTGCCTCACCGTGTTGGGTGAGGCCGGGGCCGCACCTAATCCGCTCTCCGCTGATGCGTGTTCATTAGCTGACATGTACAATAGTTTAAGCTTAGCAAGGCTCAATTCTACTAACGCAATTTTCAAGTGAAACCAATTGACATACTTTTATTATTTTTATTTTTATTTTTATTTTGTACCCCATTACAGAATCCTTCCTCTATAAAAAGGGTGAATGGACAGACCGGTTGCAACTCACAACCGATCCTTCTAACAATAGCCAAGATGGTAAAGCCCCAGCTGCACCAATCCAACCATGCTCCCTCCACCATGGCCTTGCCCAGGTTCTCATTTCTTAGCCAAGGAAACCCCATGATATCTGTCCGATCGCTGTCCGCTTCCTCTCGCCAGACTGCGATGAATGGCCGAGTTTTTGCAGTTTCAAATAACGTCCAGGCAGTCGTAACCACCCAAGAGAAATCGGTCTCCCTTAAGGCCGTAGTCACCGTGAAACCAACCATCGGTGGTTTCTTTTCGAACCTTGGCCTAACCCGCGGGCTCGATGATATTACTGATTTGTTAGGCAAAACGCTTCTACTTGAGCTTGGAAGCGCCGAGCTTGATCCAAGTAAGTACAATTACAAAGAAGAAGAGATTTGGAAAACACATCTACTTTTCTCTAATAAATGCCATTTTACCGATTTTCAAGAAGAATGGCAAATAATGAAATAAAACATATTTTAGACTAATGTTGAGAAATTTATAATCCATCTGTGGGCTGTTTTAATTTTGGCAGAAATGGAAAACATTTTCATTTTCATTACTTGGTTTGAGGTGAATTTAGGAGAAATTACTTTCGAATGTCAACAATTATATATATATATATATATATATATATATATATATATATATATATATATATATATACATATATAAGAGAAAATATATGGAAACTCCGACTTGACTGGAAACACGGTCATGTTTGAGTCGACTTGTAAACTCGGTTGAGTTTATCCAAACCTTGTATGATTTTTCCTGAGTTCTTTTGGTACTATTTAATCATTAAAAATAGAAATAATAAGTGTTGATTCTTGTATGGTGAATTGGGGTTTTACAGCATTTGCTCAACGAGGATGGTTTTTTTTTTTTTTTTTCCAACTTTTCTTGGGTTTTGAGCGAGTTGTTACCAGATCAAGTTAAAATCTGGTCGAGTCAACTGAGGCAAGTTTTTTTTTTTTTTTTTAATTTCTTTTTTCATGTTTAGAGAGAGAGAGAGAGAAAGAGAGAGAGATTCATGCTCACCCACACACCTATGCACGTGCGTACCTTTGCACACGTGTCATGGGCATCAGATCCAAACGGTCCATGTGATGCGGAATCCCATAAAACCCTAAAAGAAAAATTTTCATCTTGATCTAAATTTTTGATGGGCCATAGCAAAGAGAAATACAAATTAAGGGAGGAAAATGTTTTAATTTTTTCATGGCCCACCAAAGTTTTGGATCAAAGTAAAAATTGGGCTCGAGAGGTTTTATGAGGTGTTGCTTCACATGGACCGTTCAGATTTTAGAGTCACATCACGTATGATGAATTCTAAAACAAGTTCCCACCTTCCCTCGAACTGGTACATAGTTGAGCATTCATCTATACACACGAGTCGGGTTTTGAATCAAGTTGAGTCGAGTTATTGGGTGACCCGAACTCGACTCAATTTGAGTTCGGATTGGACAAGTCTACTTGGTTTGAATCAGGTTTAGAGCGAGTTGGCTTTGAACGAGCCGAGTCTGTTAGAGTCATCTCGTGCCGCTCTACCATGGTGTGTATTTTATCCACACCCATCCATCTATTTTGACATACCATTTTAGGTGATTAGTTCAACAACGCCGAATAAACGCTTAACAAAACTTCCTGGGCTTAAAGAAATTGTTGATAAAGCTAATATTTATGTTTTCTTTTAAGTTTATATGACCGTGTGAACCGGTTAGATGGAAAATAAACATCACGGAGGGCCCTAGGAAGATTTTAATGGTAGGCGCCATTGACACCGCTACTTTTGGTGGTGCGGATCACTTGAGCCTTCGATCCGCCTCTTTTAAGTTCATCACCTAAAATGGTCCGTCAAAATGGATGGATGGCATGGATAAGACACATACATAACAGTGGGTCCACAGAGCCCCTGCAAGGATCTATCCTCTCTAGCTAGTTCTCGGCTTGAAGCGGACTGAATACATAGTAACGCTGTGTTCGTAACTGTCCTTCATCTTACTCCGGTGGTAGATTCTCAAGAGTTTCAGCACCTGGTCGAGGCTTCGAGTACCCATAGGCGTTGAAATCCCACCATGGCTTATAAAATCGAAGCATATTAAAGCTCAAGTGACTCACAACACCATGCGGGCCTACTGCCTGCTTGTAGTCCACTGCTTTTTTTAACTGCGGGCGTTTTTTCACCACTATTTAGTGTTTCCTGTGCTGTGGTCCACTCGTGATTTTGATCAGCTCCATTTTTAGGTCAATGCCTTTAAAATAAACCACCAAAACGGCTAGACAGCGTGGATAAAACACAAACGTCATGGTGGCCCCGCAGTGGCCAAGGCCACTTCGCTGGGTAGTGCTCGGTCACCAACCACTACGCTTCAATCGAAATATCTTGCCATTGCTTTCCATCACGGGATACAGGATATGTTCATCAAAAGGAAAAAAGCTGATGGCAGGATCGTACGTACTGAAAAATTTACAGCTGTAACACCGAACAGCCATTTGGACAAGAGTCCGGATCCTCGACTCTGTGGACAATCGTGATGAGCCATCAAATATTTGATACTCAGTCAGTGCGTGACGGATGATATTAAGGCACTAATAAATATTAAAAAATTGCAGGTGTGTCATGCACAAAAATTTTAAATTATATATACCAGGTTAGATGCATTGATAAGCTATATATATATTGTTGGAAATTTTGGCCTGCGGAATCACACAGATCTAAATCTAGGATAGATATCCAATAACACCGAGCACACACAAGAGAACACAAATTTAATGTGAAAAACCCTTGCTGAAAAAAACCACGGCACAAAGCGACAGATCTCCACTATGAAAATAAAAATTATAAAGAGAGATGACTTACCCGATTCGAACAACCTCGAATCTCACCCTTGCTACACCCTTTATAAACTCTAAAATCCTTTTAGGAACCCTTAGAACTACTTTAGAAAGCCTTAGAATACATCCCAATCCCGCATACACCCATTTATATAAGTTTAGAAATAGGTGAAATCTAAATAGGAAACAAAATCTGCAAAATCTGCGTTTCCGCAATCGCATCTATGGAACTTATCGATGTCATCAAAGGTCTCTCGATGACGGCTTCGATATCATCGACGGTCCTTCAATGATATCGAAATAGGACCAAAACTGTCCAGCGGCCAGGGGTGAAAAATACTATGAATTATCGATGTCATCGAGACCCTGTCGATATCATCGACAGACTAACAGACAGTTTTAAGACATCTGTCGATATCATCGAAAACTCTGTCGATATCATTGACAGACCACCAGACAGATTTAAGACATCTATCCATAACAATCTCCACCATGTCTTCAATCTTCATTCGTGTAGCTTCTTGTCCTTCTCTTATCTCTTCATCACATCATAGATTTTCTCTTGCACACTCCGTCTTTCTTTTACGCCATCGCCAAGCCCAGAGAAGTTACACAGAACTTGAACTTCTCCATAGGAACGATCTAGGCGAGCATGTCTGCCAGATCAAAATCCACGTGCTCAACCATCTTTGTTCCTGTCTTCTCAAAAAAAAAAAGACGTAATCTTCTTACCATCTCACCGCTACCCATATGCTTGCCGGGGTACTTGCTTACAACATTGATAGCCTGTGAAATAACTGGTCTAATCTAGACCATGACATACACTGCCAACGGCATTCGAAATAAGGCTCATGAGATATCCTGCTTTTCCTCATCTGTTTTGGGACATGTCCTCAGGAAAACTTGAAAAGAGACGCGTAGGGAACGCTCTCTGGCTTTACCTGGCCCATCACATCTTTGATCAATACCTACACACAAGGTATTCCTCCCATGATTACCAAAGTCTACTCCTCCTTCGGTCTCAATGCCGAGAACCATCTTTGCAACCCCCCTGATCCTTCATCCTGAATGTCCTATTTAACCGAGTCTTCAATACATTGATTTCAGACATGTCATAATTGGCGATCTACATGTCATCAATTCCTAACTCACCATGAAGGAATCAAACCACTGCCTAGGCGACTGGTCGAACCACAACCTCCTGCAAAGTCTTTTCTCAGCCCCTTTAACTTCGAATCACTCTGGTTGGTTCATGTAAATCTGCTCTTCACTTTCCCTTGCAGAAGTGCAGACTCCACATCCATCTTTCCAGATCAAGATCACATTGGCCAACCAGCGCCAATCACGGATCTAATAGACACCTGCTATACCGTCGGCGTGAATTTTTCTGAGAAGCCGATCCATTCTCTTTGAGCATAACCCTTCGCTACCAACCTCGCCCTGTATCTATGATGTATCCTCCTGAAGATCCACCCGTATCCAACCGCTCTCTGGCCCACTAAAAGCTCCACCCCCTCCCATATGTCAGTCTGGTACAACGAATCCATCATATGCCCATAGTCACCTTTCACTTTTCAGCACCAGGCTTACCTAGAGCCATCTGAATAGAAAATGAATCCCCTGCGATATTGGAGTCGTCCATGTACCTCGCCGATATTCTGCGATCATGCCGTGTGATTCTTCTCACAGGTGGCTGCTCCACCTACTCTGTATCCCTGTCCGCATGTCTCAGCCTTCCTGCCCTGCCCGCTCATGTGGTCATGCCCAACATGCCACACACGTGTAGAGGTGAAATCCGCTACACCCACTGCAGCTCCACCTTTTGAAGTGCTCCCGATCAACCTGTACAAGTTACCGAGCGTTGCGCTTTCATGATTACCTGTGCCCCCTTAGATACCTTAAGAGCACTATCAATACCTGTGTACTTGCATCCTTTTGCCTCAAGTATACCAAGAGAAATCAGATTCTGTTTCAAATCAGGAATGTGCCTGACATCAGTCAGGGTGTGCTCCACCCCATCAAACATCCTGATGCGCACTGTACCAACAACCACAACATTACAGGCAAAGCCATTGCCCATAAATACCTGTCCACCATCGCATTCTCTATAGCTGGCGAACCAACTCCGATGAGGAGTCATGTGAAAAGATGCCCCTGTATCTAACATCCACTCGTCCTTACGATCATCGTATGACCACCTCATAGTAGACACAGATAAAACATCACCATCACATCCACTCGATCCATCTGACGTGACAACATTAGCCTCCCTGTACGAAGCCTCAAAATCTTCTCTCTTCGATTTAGGATTTTCACAATCCTTCTTCACATATCTTTCCTTCCCACAATTCCAGCACTTTACCTTTCCTTTGCCCTTGCACTTGGATTTGGATCTACAACCTAAAGAACCCGTACCTTATTCAGAATTCCTACCCATTGTAAACAGTGCATCAGTAGATGTCCCCATGTCGCCGTTTAGTTTTCTCATAGCCTTCCCTTGAAGGGCTGAGATAACGGTGTCGACACTCAGGGTTTTATTCGTGCTGCACATGGTGTCCTTGAATAACTCATACGATGTCGGAAGAGAATTTAACAACATGCATACTTGTTCTTCATCTTTCATCACTTCCTCCATATCCAGCAATTTGCAAACTAATTTATTAAAGTTACTGATGTGAGCCTCCAGATCTCCACCCTCTGTCATCTTGAAGTTATACCACTGCCGCTTCAAGTGTAGGCGATTTTCAAAGGATTTTTTCGCATAGACATCCTCTAACTTCGCCCATAACTTAGCCACAGTTTTCTCCCTCATGACGTTGTAGAGAACCTCATCCGTGAGACATAAATGGATCGATGATAAGGTCTTCTTATCAAGAGTATTCCAATCATCATCAGTCATAGTAGGCTTTCGTTCCTCAAGAGCACCATCTTCGCCTTGCTTGATTAAGAAACTCATCATCTTGATCTTCCATAATTCAAAATTATTTTTCCCTGAGTATTTCTCAATCTCATACCTGGCGCTCGCCATTATTACTAATCCTGCAGATTCATATCTATGCCCTAACCGATTGCTCTGATACCACTTGTTGATCATTTTGGCCCGCGGAATCACACAGATGTAGATCTAGGATAGCAATCTAATGACACCAAGCACACACAAGAGAACACAAATTTAACGTGGAAAACCCTTGTGAGAAAAAACCACGGCATAAAGAGACAGATCTCCACTATGAAAATAGAAATTACAAAGAGAGAGGACTTACCCGATTCGAACAACCTCGAATCTCACCCTTGTTACACCCTTTAGAAACCCTAAAATCATTTTAGGAACCCTTGGAACTACTTTAGAAAGCCTTAGAATAGATTCCAATCCTGCATACAACCCATTTATATAAGTTTAGAAAGATGTGGAATCCAAATAGGAAACAAAATCCGTAAAATCTGCGTTTCCACAATCGCATCTGCGGAACTTATTGATGTCATTGAAGGTCTCTCGATGACAGCTTCGATATCATCGACGGTCCTTCGATGATATCAAAACAGGAACAAAACTGTCCAGCGACCAAGGGTGAAAAATACTGTGAATTATCGATGGCATTGAGACCCTGTCGATATCATCGACAGACTAGCAGACAGTTTTAAGACATCTGTCGATATCATCTAAAACCCTGTTAATATCATCGACAGACTACCAGACAGATTTAAGACATCTGTCCATAACATATATATATATATATATATATATATATATATATATATATATATATATATATATATATATATGAAAAAGTATATTGAAAAATCGAAAATAAAAATATTTAAATTATCAACAGGCTTAATCATAGATAAATACTCTGTCTTGAAAAGAAAATGTTTGGAGAGATTAGATTGAATCAGTTGTTAGACTTGGATGATTCTCAACTTGGATCAATGATACAACCATTGGATCATTAAGGCCCACCACCTAACAATGTTACAGTCACATTGTCCACGTCTGAGCTCGAGTGCACGAGCGTGTGTGTGCATTGTCCACGCCTAAGCTCGAGTGCACGAGCGTGGGTGTGCATTGTCCATGCCTAAGCTCGAGTGCAAAACAAGTTTCTCATCCTCCATTTCCCTAAGTAAAATACTATCTACTCAACTACTTATAAACCACAACTTTTCTCCCAGTCTATCCGATATAGGATTTAGAAAAAGCACACTTTTTTTCTTTATTTTATAAAAACCGTTTTGAAGAGAAAATAAAATTTTTATTCATTTATAGGCTAAATTTTCACACACACACACATACACATGTGCGTGTGTGTGTGTGTGTGTGTGTGTGTGTGTGTTTTGGTGTTTCGATCTTAAGTTGCTTATGGGACTGTTGGGATTTGTGCTGTGGAATCATATAGATCTAGATCGATGATAACAATCCAAGGGCACTAAGCAAACACAAGAGAACACAAAAATTTAACGTGGAAAAACGGCACAAAGTGACAGATCTTCACTATGAAAATAGAAATTACAAAGAGAGATGACTTACCCGATTCGAACAACCTCGAATCTCACCTTTGCTACGCCCTTTGATAACCCTATAACCCTTTTAGAAACCCTTGGAATACCTCTAGAAAACCTTAGAATACATAGAAAGACCCTAGGGATCTCCTATTTATAGTTTAGGAAATTTCACTTATGCGCCTATCTGAACCGCCGCCTCAAATTTACGCAGTTCGAGCAGAATCCGCGCATCGTCTACATAAGCTCGACTGGTCGAAGGAGGGCTTCGACCGGTCAACGGGCACCTTCAACTGGTCGAGCATGTCCCTCGACTGGTCGAAGACCTGGGGATTTTCAGAAACATGGACGCTGGACTTCGGGTCGAGCGGGCTTCTACTGGTTGAAGGGCGCCTTCGACTAGTCGAGCCAACCCCAAGCAGCGCGGTGAAACCAGATTTAAGACATTTGTTGTATAACAATCTCCACCATGTCTTCAATCTTTAACCGTTTAACTTCTTAACATCTTCTCTTATCTCTGTATCACATCATATCTTCTTGTGCACACTCCGTCCTTCTTTTACACCATTGCCAAGCCCAGAGAAGTTGCACAAACTTGAACTTTTCTGCAAGAATGACCTTGGTGATCATATCTGCCAGATCTAAATCCACATGCCGAACCTCCTTTGCTCATGTCTTCCCAAAAGTAAAGACGTAGTTTTCTTACCACCCAATATTGCTTGCCAGGGTATTTACTCGCAACACCAATGGCCTGTGAAATAACCGGCCCAATACAGACTATGACATGCACTGTCAACCACATTCGAATAAGACTTATGAGATATATCCTGCTTTTCCTCATATGTTTTGGGACATGTCCTGAGGAAAACTTGAGGAGAGACGCATAGGGAACGCTTACTGGCTTTGCCTAGTCCATCACATACTTGATCAATACCTACCCAAGGTATTCTATCTGAGATAACCAAAACCTACTCCTCTTTCAGTTTCAATGAATATCACCGCCGAAAACCTTCTTTACAGTCCCCCGATCATTTATCCTTAATGTCCCACTTAACCGAGTTTTTGATACATTGATTTCAGACCTGTCATAATTGGTGATCTACATGTCATCAGCATATAATTCCTGACTCATCATGAAGGAATCAAATCACTTCCTAGGCGACATGTCATATCACGACCTCCTGCAAACTCTTTTTCTCAGCACCTTTAAACTTATGCACCTCTGTTAGGGTACGCTCCACCCCATCAAATATCTTGATACGCACCGTACCAACAGCTACAATATTACAGACACTGTCATTGCCCATAAATACCTGTCCACCATCGCACTTCATGTAACTGGTGAACCAACTCTGATAAGGAGTCATGTGAAAGGATGTCCCTGTGTTTAGAATCCACTCGCCCTTACGATCATTGTATGGGCGTTTGATCGTAAATATAGATAAAACATCACCATCACATCCACTCGATCCATCCGACGTGGCAGCGTTAGCCTCCCGATATGAAGCCTCAGAATCTTCTCTCTTTGAGTTAGGATTTGTACAATCCTTCTTCACATGTCCTCCTATTCCACAGTTCCAGCACTTTACCTTTCCTTTTCCCTTGCCCTTGGATTTGGATCTAAAACCTGAAGAACCTGTTCCTTGTTCAGAATTCTCACCCCTTGTAAGTAGTGCATCAAAAGATATCCTCATGTCGATGTTAAGCTTTCTCATAGCCTTCCCTTGAAGGGCTGAGATAATGGTGTTGACACTCAAGATTTTATTCGTGGTGCATATTGTGTCCTTGAATGACTCATACGACGCCGGAAGAGAATTCAACAACATACATGCTTGTTCTTCATCTTTCATCATTTTCTCCATATCCAGTAATTTGCAAACCAATTTATTAAACTTGCTAATGTGAGCCTCCAGATCTCCACCCTTTGTCATCTTGAAGTTATTCTACTGTCGATTCAAGTGTAGGTGATTTTCAGAGAATTTTTTCGCATAGACATCCTATAACTTCGCCCACAACTTAGCCGCAGTTTTCTCCCTCATGATATTATAGAGAACCTCATCCGTGAGACATAAACGGATCGAAGATAATGACTTCTTATCAAGAGTATTTCAATCATCATCAGTCATAGTAGACTTTCGCTCCTCAAGAACACTATCTTTGCCTTACTTGATTAAGGAACTGATCATCTTGATCTTCTATAACTCAAAATTATTTTTCCCTGAGTACTTCTCAATATCATACCTAGTGCTTACCATTATTGCTAAACCTGCAGATTCAGATCTGTGCCCCAACGATTGCTCTGATACACTTGTTGGGATTTGTGCTGTGGAATCACACAGATCTAGATCTAAGATAACAATTCAAGAGCACCAAGCAAATACAAGAGAATACAAAGATTTAACGTGGAAACCCTTTTGGGAAAAAACCACGGCACAAAGCGACAGATCTTCACTATGAAAATAGAAATTACAAAGAGAGAGGACTTACCCTATTCGAACAACCTCGAATCTCACCCTTGCTACACCCTTTGATAACGCTAGAACCTTTTAAAAAACCTTTGGAATACATTTAGAAAGCCTTAGAATACATAAAAAGACCACAAGGACCCCTATTTATATATAGTTTAGGAAACTCCACTTACGCACCTCTCTGAAACCGCTTTAAATTTACGTAGTCCGCGCAGAATCTGCACACCGTCTGCGTAACCCTTGACTGGTCGAAGGAGGGCTTTGACCAGTCGAATGACACCTTCGATTGGTTGAGCATGTCCCTCGACTGGTCAAAGACCTTGGGATTTGCAGAAACATGGACGCTGGACTTCGGGTCGAGTCAACCCTTTGACTGGTCGAGCATTGCGGTGAAACCAGATTTAAGAAATCTATTTTACAACAAGAACAAGTAACTTATCTTAATTTTTGATTATTTAATGGTATCCAAATAGGCCTTTATTAAACAGTTCTAGCCAGGAAGGGTCATATTTGAACATCCGCCCATTAATAAGAGGTTAGGACCGTAAAAACAATCTGGCTTTTCAAATACAACTTGGAGACTTTGGTTTTCACAATTTAGCTTGTTGAATTTGAGCTAATGCATGTCACTGGTACTATGTTGAAGTGCCTGCGTATTAATTATCATGCCCAACTGGAGTATCAAATAATTCCCCCCACGAATAGATGCACAGGTCGAGGTTGGTAAATTACTAACTCGACCACACTGTAACCTGGGATACAGTACTGGTATCTCCTGTAAACACCGGACGCTGGTTTGGCTAAATCGGTGGTGCTCTGTGGTCCCCACAACTATGTACATGCTTAATTAGCTCATTGCTACGTGGTTTCCACAATTATGTATGTGTTTTATCCGTGCTGTCCATTCAATGCCCACCGTTAAAAGCTTCCTGGGGCTTACCGTAATGCTTGTTTTCTATCTAACTGTTGATTAACAAAAATATGGATGAAAGGAAAAGGCAAATATATA
This sequence comes from Magnolia officinalis, assembly GCA_021015155.1. Classification (NCBI taxonomy): domain Eukaryota; kingdom Viridiplantae; phylum Streptophyta; class Magnoliopsida; order Magnoliales; family Magnoliaceae; genus Magnolia; species Magnolia officinalis. The sequence continues at coordinate 120,194,765 of JAJHSJ010000002.1, read as the reverse complement.
TCAGCTTGCTTCAGTTTTTAAGGGCGAGCTTTTACAGTGGTGTGGTCCATCACAGCTTTTGCAGTGGTGCAATGTGTTCTTAAACACCAAGATCTGTGGGGCCTACCTTATTGTTTCTGTTATATCTACCCGTTCCTTGTCTCTCGAACTCATCTTAGCTAGGATTTGAGTGTGTAAACATGTGAAAGATCCAAAAATCAAATGAGCCGTACACAAGAAATTGTTGTGATAAAAGCACTTACTCTTGAAACCTTTCGGGACCCACCAGGATGTTTATATGCCGTCCAACACATTCATAAGGTGATTCCCACATGCATGAAAGGACAGCAGAAATATCAGCCGAACCCAGAACTTATGTGTTCCGTAATAAGGTTTCATAGGTGAGAGTTTCATCTCATTGTTTCTTGTGGTGTGGGCTATTTGATTTTGGATCTCCCTTGATCTTGATTGATGTGGAGTGGGTCGTGAATTGTTTCATGGCCAAGATGGATCAGAAAAGGCTCGGTCAACGACAGAAGTGATCCGGACTGTTAGACCTTAAATCAGGCATACCTCGCAATCTAAAATGAGTTATCGAATGTAAAAAATATGAATTTGGAATAGAACGAGCTACTTTAGTTGTTCTTTAGGAGTTGTGCAAGCTGAATTTGTGAAATACCACTAGATTGACCGTCATTTTCCTATTTTAATTCATTTTGACTATAAATAGTAAGTTTTACTTTGATTATAACTCTTCATCCGTTGGGCTTTAGGAGTAGCACGCAACGTGAAAAGTACCTAAATTAATTAGGAGAACAACTTAGTAAGGCCAAATAAGACGCTTACTATTTTTGGCCAGAAACCTTGGGCACTAGTAGTAAGTTTACTATTTATAGTACATTGCGAATTCTAGGAGTTTTCGTTATAGTATGATTATGAATTTTCTCCGTTGCTTGCTATACCTATTTAAAGAGTAGTGAACTCGTTTATTTCATTTATCAATCAAATTACGAATTTTTTAGAATTTATTTTTATTTTTTTCTTCATACTTTTTCTTATGGATTCGAGAAGTCACTGTGAGGAGTTCAGAGAAGCTCCGTGGATTCGGAGTAGTTATCCTTGAGGAAGACGATGATCGACCTCATCACATTCATCCCTGCATCATTGGTGCATGTCTTAAAATGAGATGGTAGGCCCCACACACTTGGAGTGATTTTAATGTTTAAATGAGATGGTAGGCCCCACACACTCAAGTGGTAGACTGAGTGAAAGATACCTCGACATTGCAACGGTTCACATTCGATTAAGAAGTGGCAAAATGGGGGATGGATAGGATCTTTCAATTGGGGGGATTTTTGGTTCATGGGCCGCCAACAATGAGAAGGGTTGCCGAAGCATGGGCCCACCTGAATGCTCGAATGAACTGTACAAATCCTTTGGCCACACATTTGGTGGGGCCCACTCTAATCCTGAAACTGAAAGTGACCCTTGTGGTCATGGTAGAGCTGGACACAAAATAAGCCAGCTTGAAAGCTTCACTCGAATTAGTTTGAAAAAGCTTGGTTTGGATATATTGTGGGATAAAGGTTCAAACCAAGCTAAGCCGTGGAGTCGAGCTTGCTTGAAAAAATAAACCAAGCTATTGGCTTGGCTCACCTTAACTCAGTTCAATTTAATTTGGCTTGAATCGGCTTACAAATTGTATGCATATTGTTTTATATGGTGAAATCATATTTTTTAATTTTGAGTTCTTGTTCCAAAATGATTTGTAAAATAAAATAGATGGGCAACATGGATTTTATATATATATATATATATATATATATATGCACAGTGTCAGAACTTGGGTTACCGTCCACCTTGCTTATATGGCAAAGGTGTCAGTACAGCATCCGAGCCTTTCAAAACAGTGGACCACACTATTAAAGTTTACATTCCCCCAAATCAAGCTGATCCAACGGTCGAGTCGGCTACGTCTACCAAAATAACAGAAAGGCAGCCGTTATATGTGTGATTGGTAGTGTTAATAGGTGTGTCACACCTTATAAATAGCCGGGCACTCTTTTCCTGTTACTGATCTCTACGTTGGGGACAGCTTTTTCAACGGCTCGGATGTTGTTTTTTCATGTTACATTGGCCAAGCGGACATGGTAGATGGTAACGTTGTGATCCTAATTTATAGGTGTATATGAACAATCCTTGTAACAGCAGGAGCTAATGCCTTTATTCTTTAGCTACTGGTTATTTGGTATGGCAAGGAGTATCACCATCCGTAGGCATGCACATTACCACCGTACATTTGGAATGCATTTCTATTGATCCAAACCATCAATTAATCGACTCCTAATATGTTCTACGGTGATTATTTTTTGGATTTTGTTTTTACTTATTATTGAAGAGACGGGGTTGGAGAAGAAGACAATCGAAGCGTTCGCACGATGGGCGGGCCGCAATGATGAAGTACTGAATTACGAGGCCGAGTTCGAGATACCGGGTGGTTACGGTGAAATCGGAGCGGTTCTAGTGACGAATGAGCACCATAAGGAGATGTTCTTGGATGACATAATCCTCACGGGTTTTGCTAGTGGACCAATCACAATCAAGTGCAATTCATGGGTTCATGCCAAAAGTGATAATCCCGATAAGAGGATCTTCTTCACCAATAAGGTCATTATCTCCCTCTCAACCACTTTTTTTTTTTTTTTTTTTTTTTTTTTTTTTTTTTTTTTTTTTGCATTGATATTTTTGTGGCACACATTGTTCCACATAACAGTTCCACCCTCAAACGTACTCTGGGCTTATATCTACTCCACTTCATCTATCGGTTGTGATAGCTTATTTTGAGACGTGATCTAAAATATGTGTATATTCAAAATTCAAGTGGGCCACACCATAGGAAGGAGTAGGGATTGAACGCCCACCATTGAAGCTTACTGGGTCACAAAAGTTTTGGATTGGGCCGAAGTCTTTGTTTTACCTTCCACAGTGGGAGTCCACCTTATGAGTGGCTTGGATGGCATATAAATGTTACCGTTGCCTAGGAAAGTTTCAACTATGGGCATTTTCATCCCCATTATTACCAGTAGTGTAGCCTACTTGAGTTTTGTATTTCCTTCATGTCTGGGCTCGTCTCCTAAAATGAGCCGGCAACATGGATGGACGGAGTGAATATAGCACGGAGATGGGGTTCCAATTAGGACTAAGAAAAATATGGATTTTTTACAAAAATCTGCTACTCCACAGTCAAACTGGATGGTCATGTTCATCAATCCAAACTTGGATTACCTAGTGTAGCACACGGCACCAATTAGTAAGCAGATCATGAATCGAGTGGTCAAGATTGATAGATGTTCATTTAGGGCCTGTTTGGCCAGTTGCATTAGAAAGTATTAGTGGGGATCGAATTGCATCTGGTCATGTGCCAATTCCACTCCATGTTTGGAAAAGCTTGGAAGTAGATTAGCTGGAATCGCATTGGTCCTCGTGCCAATTTCATTCAATGTTAGCAAGTTGTGTAGGTCCCACCATGATGTGTGGGCTATATCCACACCGTCTACCCATTTTTCGAGATCATTTTAGAGCATGGGCCAAAAAATCAGGTAGATCTAAAGCTCTAGTGGACCCCACCATAGAAAGCAATGGGGATTTAATACTTATCGTTGAAAACTTCTTTGGGGCCACATAAGTTTTGGATTTGCCTAATTTTTAGGCCTATTCCATAAAGTGAGGTTACAAAACAAATGAACGATTTAGATGTAACACATGTGTGTTATTCTAAATAGTTTCAAATGATGGTAAGTATATCCATTCAATGTACCACCGCATTACAAACAAAGCATGGAATTTAGCTTATCCCATGGTTACAGGCCCTAAATGATTATGTTTTTTTTGAATTCAATTCCTGCCATCGGTAATAATTATGTTTATTTTGAATTCAATCCCCCCTCATACTTTCTAATGCAACTGGCAACATATGTTTTTTTTGCGGACAACCCCTGCCATGGTAATAAATATGTTTTTTTTTTTAATTCAATCCCCCCTAATACTTTCTAATGCAACTGGCCAAACATACCCTTAGCGTAGCTGCCTTTATTTTAGATGGTCTAAGTTAATTGAAGGGATTAGTAGAATGGGATGTGATTGGTGTAAAATTAATGGTTAGCAATAGGGGTGTACACGAACCGAGCTAGCTCGGTTAGCTCGCTTGACTCACTTGAAAAAGCTCAACTTGACCCGGTTCGAAGCTGAGTTTGAGTAAAGTCAAGCTGAATTTTTGAGCTAAAAAATGAGTACGAGGTGAGTTTGAGCTACCCAACTCAACTCGACTCGGATCGAACCCAACTCAAATTGAACTCGGATTGAACCAATTCAGTGAATCAATTACTTTGATATTGATGTTGCTCACCAAGTGTTTGATAAAATGACTCAACAAAGTGTAGTTAGTGGCAAGGACAGTATGTATATGAAACAAATATCTTCTTTTTTTTTTCTTGATTTTTATGTTGCTTAGAAGGTATTTGATAAAAAACCTATAAAACCACCGCTGTATGTAAACAGTGAGATTTTGAAGGTGCAGTCCATGTGTTTGTGAAAATGCTGCACAGGTAAACTCAGCCCGAACTTAACTCAAATTGGCTTGAGTTGCTAACCGAACTGAGCCGAGTTGGCCAATTAGGCTCGAGGACTGAGTAGAGCCAAGTTTAAGCTGGAGTCAGCTATTGGTTGAGCCGAGCCGATGTACACCCCTAGTCAGCAATGCTATCTTGATCATGCTATATTGTGAAATCCAATCAACAAGGTGCATGAAACTATAGTTAAGGAGCTGAGTAATTTTTAAATAGGTAGGTTTCAAAACTATTAGATCCATCACTAAACGAATTAGATGCTAGTTAGCATTTTAATCATGTGAGGTCACTCCAGTGCCCAAAGGTGATTAGAGGTCACTGTTTAGATGGATAGGATCATCCTTTCTATGCACTTCTCTAATTATTTTTTTTGGTTTTATGACCTATCCAAAGTGGGTCCCACCATTTGAACAGCTGATTAGATTTTACATGGATGGCATATGTACCCTGATTGTTAGCATGTGTATGGATATCCATACTCATGCAAGAGTATGGAAATTCTTCTCATGGGACTTTGTGGGCGTGGCGTGTGTGTGGTGCAGTCGTACTTACCATCACAGACCCCAAGTGGTCTAAAGCGGATGAGGGAGAAGGAGCTTGAAATCCTACGTGGCGACGGTGAGGGAGAACGCAAGACTTTTGAGAGGATCTACGACTATGACGTGTACAATGACCTGGGGAATCCAGATAAGAGCGATGACTTGGTAAGGCCCGTCCTAGGTGGCAAGGAGCACCCTTATCCACGCCGTTGCCGGACTGGACGGCCTAGATCGAAGAAAGGTATGTAGATCAATGCATCACAAATGAGTAGACACACACTTCTAATTTGATCTTTTCCATAGATGATCACATGGAGTTGACTCCACCCAAAGCTTTGGTGGAGTCAAGCAAAAGTGGGCCCCACGTGATGGATGCACGAAACCTAATCTGTCCATCGGAGGCAGCTAATACAAGGCTCATCCAAAAAATCAGGTGGGCCACACCACATGGAAGAGTTGGGAGGGGGATACCCACCGTTGACCGTGTAAGAACCAATATTCCATGTGCACGCCATCCAATCCATACATCTGATGCATCCAACCTGGATGAAGGGACCCTAAAAAGGAACCTGATAGTCGTTATTTTCATGGGTGGGGAACAGATCCTGAGAGCGAGACGACTGGCAATTCCTATGTGCCGAGGGACGAGGCGTTCTCGGAAGTGAAGCAGCTAAACTTTTCGGTTAAGACGGTTAGGTCGGTGGTGCATGGGCTGTTGCCATCTCTCGAGACAGTGCTGGTGGACAGCAAGCTGGGGTTTCCATACTTCACGGACATTGACTTGCTCTATGATGAAGGGCTGAACTTACCCCCACCACCCAACGAGGCTAAAGGAATCTTTAAGCTGCTGCTGCCCAGGCTCTTTAAGACTATACAAGAGAGTGGGGAGGAGCTCTTGCGCTTTGAGCCCCCTGAAATGATTGAGAGTATGTCATCCATCTCTCTCTCTCTCTCTCTCTCTCTCTCTCTCTCTCTATCTCTCTCTCTCTAAGTTTTCTTCCCTGTGTATGTGATATGCGTAGGAGACAAGTTCTCATGGTTCAGGGATGAAGAGTTCGCTCGTCAGACTCTTGCCGGCCTCAACCCCTTCAGCATTCAATTGGTTACGGTACGTTTCCTTAAACTAATCAATGCGCTTAAATATTCATTCATGCATAATGTATCATGTATCATTTCGTTATGTGTTTAATGACATACACTTCCATGCATGCTTGGCAGATCATGGTCACCACATAGGTGCGTGTATTTATAGAAGCATGTCGACACTCACACGTGTTTTGCCATGCTGGTCAATGTAGTATGTGCACATGCTTGTAAAGATGGGAAAGCAGATATTGGGTCTGTACGCCTACATGCCCACTATCCATATGCATGTATTTATTCATGCATGCATGTGTTTAGGGTATATGAAGTATATTCAATTATAAATAATTGCAAGTTAAGAGTTCTAAAATGAACTTAAAATTGGTGCAGGAATTTCCATTCGTGAGCAAGCTCGACCCTAACATCTATGGCCCACCTGAGTCTGCAATCACAAAGGATCACATTAACTGCGCAATTAAAGGGTTCATGACAGCCGATGAGGTAAAAATAAATAAATTAAAAGCTCTGCTGCTAAGTGTACCATCAATGCCAGGGCACCATCTCTGAATCAATTATAATCTGTGCAGGCCCTTGAGCGCAAGAAGCTATTTGTGATTGACTACCATGATTTGTTATTGCCATACGTGCACAAGGTGAGAGAGCTGGGAGATACCACCTTGTATGGGTCCCGCACGCTCTTCTTCCTCATGCCTGAGGGTACACTGCGGCCCATCGCCATCGAGCTCACGCGGCCCGCTTCACCAACAAAGCCCCAGTGGAAGAAGGTGTTCACCCCTGGCTTCGACAACACCAGTTCCTGGCTCTGGAAGTTCGCCAAGGCTCATGTGTGTGCTCACGACGCTGGCTATCACCAACTCATCTCCCACTGGTAACTGTTTCACGATCTTCCATTTGGACACACCATTGAATAAAATTGCACTTTGGGTCATATGAGTACCGTGAACCCAAACGCACAACCAAAACGAGGATTATATATATCTATCATGATTATAGAAAATTATATAATTAGCTTAACACGTGGATTTTTCAGGCTAAGAACTCATTGTTGCACGGAGCCTTACATAATTGCGGCTAATCGGCAACTAAGTGCATTGCACCCTATTTATAGACTACTGCTGCCTCACTTCCGATACACTATGGAGATCAATGCGCTCGCTCGTGAAACCCTCATTAATGGCAATGGAATCATCGAGACATCCTTTGCACCCAAAAAATACTCCTTGCAATTGAGCTCTGATGCATATGATCAGCTTTGGAGATTTGATATGGAGGCCCTACCAGCGGACCTGATTAGAAGGTATATAAACCGACCGATTCCAACTCCGATGGGAAATTAGTCATTAATGAAAACTCTGTATGTGCTAGTAACCGTGCACATATTTCCCGACCGTCCAAATTAATGGGCCATTTCTTGTATGGATCATGGCTGTAAGACACTCTAGTCCAATCATCACAACACTAGTCTGATCGATGGACCAGTGACCAACTAAAACAGAGGGATGCTCCAGATCCAATCCAAGATGCGATGGATTGATTGGATGCTCCAGATCAATATATGGCATGTGCACTCGTTACAAATTCTACATCGTAAGGTCATTTGCACCAATATTATGAAACTCATGTGGGGCCCAGCTCATACCATGGACGTGTTGGATGTAATGCTTTCATCACGTGGGTCCCATTTCCAGCCTTTATGTTTGCATGTCTTTCTCGCACTTGTGTGAGTTTTTTGATAACGTTCATTGGACTACCAGGGGTATGGCAGTTGAGGATCCAACGGCTGAGCATGGCCTAAAGCTGACCATAGAAGACTACCCATTCGCCAATGACGGTCTTCTCATCTGGACAGCTATCAAGCAATGGGTCACCGACTACGTGACCCACTACTACACAGACAACAGCCAGGTGTCATCAGATAGCGAGCTCCAAGCATTTTGGACAGAGGTCCGGACCAAAGGCCATGCAGACAAGAAAGACGAGCCATGGTGGCCCACCTTGAATACCACAGATGACCTAATCCATGTCCTGACCACCATCATCTGGGTTGCCTCAGCCCACCACGCCGCAGTCAACTTCGGCCAGTACACCTACGGTGGGTACTTCCCGAACCGGCCCACCATCATGCGGACCAACATGCCAACGGAAGAATTGTCAGGTGAAGAACTGGAACGGTTCTGGAAGAGGCCTGAGTCTATGCTGCTGGAGAGCTTCCCGTCGAAGGTCCAGGCGACGTTGGTGATGGCTATCTTGGATGTGTTGTCTACTCACTCGTCTGATGAGGAATATCTGGGGAAGGTCCCAGAATCAGCATGGACCAATAATCTTGCGATCAAGGCCGCATTCGAGCAATTCCACGGACGTATGAATGAGATCGAGGGAATCATAGATGAGAGAAACAGCAATATAAATATGAGGAACAGGGCTGGAGCTGGGGTGGTACCATATGAGCTACTGAAGCCATTCTCTGAGCCTGGGGTCACAGGAAAGGGTGTCCCATACAGCATCTCAATCTGAAGTTGGCAAATGGAGGGGTAGTTTGGTAATTAGAGTATAGATTATGTGTATTTATATATAGGGAATTCGTAGTTGGATTGTTGTAGGAAGGGTACAATAAGGATGCGTGGGTTAAGTTGAGATATCTAATGAAAATGGAATGGCTTAGGCCCTGTTTGATGGATGCCTAAAAATGAATTGCTCTCATTTTGTTAATTGTAATTATGTATATATTAGTGATTGTTGGTTTCCTGTTCAGTCTAACTGCTGACGGCTTTGACGAGGGGCGCCCAACCGCTGCATGTAGGGATGGCCCTGGCATGGAACAACCCTCCGGGGACATGATGAGGTCGAGCTTACAGAGCCCAGCCACCTTCTCATCCTTCTGAGCTGACGGAACAGGAAAGAGCTGCGGAAAAGGAGCAAGCAGTAAAGATCCCTTACCTCTTTTCCTTTCCCCGCCTTCCTTGCCTAGCTCAGATTTGCATGTGCAAGAGGGAGAAGTCAAATCGATGATTCGAGGTTCGGGGGAAGACTTCCATTTCTAGGTAAGTCATCCACAGGAAGTGGTTGAGTCAGGTGTTTAGCAGAAGGACGGAGCTCCCCTCCCCTCTCTGCGGCAGTTGTTGTTGTCGCTGCCGAGGCCACTTTGGACATTCCTTTGACTTCTTCTTTTTTTTTTTTTTTTTTTTTTTTTTGTTTTTACAATTCAAACGGACAGGGGCTGATCAATGCTGTGCTATTGTTAAGTGCTTTTACTTAATCCTGCATGTCATCACAAGAGCTACAAGCTCAAACCACTGATGAGGAACAATAGGCTTTACGAGTTAGCTGTCTATTCTGGTCAGAAGATGTTATTCCGCTTCAGAGACTCCTTAAATCTACTCCCTGGCAACTCCCGCTTACTCGACGGGTCGATAAGTTGGGAGGCAACAGTGGATATTGAGCTGATCCGACCAATGAGGTGATCTGTATAACACTCTGGATCCGACACTGGTCTCTGACCAAAGGCAACTCATGAATAGCTCCTGCATCCCAGGTCGAGGTCTGAGTTGCTGGACAGATATCGTAAATGAGGGGGGAATCCGGAACCACACCACTTCATTGAACTGGGGAACTCGCCCTGGCTTGGACAATGGGCGAAAAAGACTCCTTATTGAAGAACCTTATGTCCTGCATGACGCAACTCCTCGCTTCGTTTAGAAACAAATATAATCTCTGTTACATAATTATAATTAACTAAATTAAATGAGGTTAACTCTACCAAATAGGCCCTTCGTAATATTAGATAATTAAGAATGTTGGCTAGGATTGTCAATAGGCTGAGCTGAGCTGACCTGTTAGGCTTCTGGGCCTGGCCTGCTCTATGCTGGGCTTGGGTTCGCATATCTGGCATGGATATGGCTCAGGGCTGAAAAATCAAGCCCGTTTGTTAATATTCTTTGGCCATTTGTTTCTTATTTATTTATTTATTTATTATTATTATTATTATTTTTAATGTTCTTTTTTACTATTTGCTATTAGGTTTTGACAGAATAAGCAACGTGGTGTCACAACTGGCATGCATCATGCGAGGGCTGACTTCCAACTTTAGATGCACACGTGTGATCAATCTGGGCATGCATTAATTAGTAACGCGCATGATGCACATGCCATGTACCAGAAATCAGGATAGTACAAAGCCACACGTACGTTGAATTTGGACAGTTGGACTTTTTCTCCAACTGTCCATTTTCTACTAACAAGTAAAATCTGCATAGTCGAGCTAATAAATTTTTGAGTCGACTTGTGCATACCTCTTCATTGAACAGTACAAGGTATGAGTGGCAATGGGTCGGGTCCAGCCCCTACTTAGGACCCAAGGCCCAAGCCTAGCTAAAAGGCATAGCCTGAGCCCGAAAATTGCTTCAGCCCCAGCCCAACTCAACCTTGGCCGTTTAAAAATTTGATAAAATCCTTATTTCCTATGTGAATAATTCTCATTTATCTACTGATCAAGTAAGACACATGTACAAAGAAATAAACATTTTTGAGGAATGAGATGGACCATTTACATTCAAGATAAGACGGGTTGCCTGATGATTGGAACAACATAATTTTAAGATATAATATATATAATATATATACATATAAAGTTGGGTCAGGCTGGAATAAATGACTTGATACCAATCTAAGCTGAAAATTTATGGGGTGATGCCACTATCAAAAGCCGTCGGGAAAAGCTATCGCAGACGGTTTTTAGCCGTCGGCCTTTCCCTGGCTTTTTTTTTCTTTTTCTGTGCGCCCCAGCCTCTGAGCCAAGCTCAAGATTATACATTTTGACACATCACAGACCCATAAATTAACAACCGTAATGTCGGCTTACCATTAGAATCTTTGAAATGCAACCTACTTTGATGGCAACTTCTCCAGGTATTTAAGGCACTTGTTTCGGACTCCATGATCTCCATGCACAAAAGATGCAGAGCAAATTGTAAATCCTGACTCAAGGTTGCAAGTGGTTTACTTTCTCAATTCTCTTCAATGTTTAAAACTCCAAATCAACATGCATCAGACCTAGCTTGACGCTGCCTACATTCCCATATAGCACAGAAGATGCCAATCATCTTTTCTACAACAGAAAACTAGTGAAGGAAGTTTGGCTTCACTTCTCGAATCTATTTGATATGAGATCTTAGCAAGATGAGTTGGTCGAACAAAGAATCTATTTAATCTTTTTTTTTTTCAAAATTTCTATTCTTTCACACCTCCGTTTTCTTTTTCAAAATGTTTTTTTTTTTTTTTTTTTTTTAATTCTTCTTCTTCTGAACTTGTCAATTTTTTATTCAATTCTATTTTTTGTTTCAAAATCTCACTTTCATTATCGAACTTTTCATTTTTTTTTTTCAAAATACAAAATCTCAGTTTCTTTTTCAAAGTGGTCAAAATTTTCACAAAATTTTTTAATATTTTCAATTTTCTTTTACAAAATATCTTTTTTTTTTTTTTTTTTTTTAATTTCATTTTTGTTTCCAAAATTATCAACTGTATTCAAAATTCTTAATTTCTTTTTTCGAAATCTAAATTTGTATTAAATCACAATTTTTTTTTCAAAATCTCATTTTTTTCTCAAACATGTATTGTTAATTGTTTTTCTAAACTAAACTATTTTTTTAAATCATAATTTCTTTTAAACTTCTCTATTTTCTTTTTCAAAATGTCAATTATATATCAAAATTTTGAGTTTATTTTTTTTATTTATTTATTTTTTGTTCTCTATTTTTTTCGAACTTTATTTCCAAAAATCCCAATTTTTAATAAAATATGTGAAGTGTGATTTTTCACGTGATATTGCAAAGCATTTAAATATCAGTTTTAAAGAAAAAAAAATTAATAATAATTTCCACTCAATTGATATAAAACAAAACAAACAAAAAAAACTCAATGCATTCAATGATCAATTGTTACCAAAATATTCTTAGATACAAATAAATAGAATTCAACCATTGAAATTCTATTAAAAAACAGTTCTTAGACTAAAATGAAACACAATTTCCTCCATATTCTGCAAAACAAAAAAATAAAATAAAAACAAAAAACAACAAATAAGCAGTGGGGCAAAAGTCAATTTACGATAGACTAGGATCCGTCACGAAAGCCAACAAATCCATCGCTAAATGAAGGTTTTTTGGCGGTACTTTGCGACGGACGGAAATCGGTCGTAAATACTTATTATGCAATGAATCAACTCCGTCGCAAATTTATGACGGATTTAATCCGTCGTAAATCTGAATTTAGCGACGGATTTGGTCCGTCACTAAATCCCACCGCTTCTAATTTCCCTAAAAAAGTAGCGCACGATGTGTCACAAACATTCAACAGTAGATATTTTCATACCCACTATTGCGTAATGTGCCTAACTTTCCTCTTTTGCCTCTCTTTGGAGATCGCATAGTACCATGACCTGGTGAAATTGATTAGTGAAGTAGATGATGTGCATGGGTGAGGCATAGAGTGGTGAGTTATTTTTCTAAGAATTTGTGAATAGATTTTTAATGGTGGTTATTCAATCACCATTGCTTCTTGTGGTGTAGACCAAGTGAGAGTTGGATCAGCCCTCATTTTGGGCTCATGCCCTAAAATGAGCTGGCAAAATGGATGAATAGCATTGATAAAACACATTCAATTATGGTGGAGCCCACGGAGCATTGACCATTAGAGGCTCGCTATTGGTAAAGTCAGTGTGCAATCCTGTCCATCCAGTTGGCGGGCTATGTTAGGATAAGAAGTGAAAAATTGAAGAAGATACAAGGCCCATGTGATCGTACCCACCTGAAACAATGGAGATAAAAACGTCCACTGCTGAAATCTTCGTGGCTCACCTTGATGGTTACTTGCCATACAAGCCGTTCATTAAGTGATTCCCAATAGGACGAAGGGAAAATGCAAAGATCAGCCGGCTTACCCAAAACTTCCATGAGACCCTGTAAGATTTAAATGGTGGGCGCTCAGTCCCACTGTTTCCAATGGTGTGGCCCATTAGAAAAGTCATCTATCTGATTCATATTGGGCTCTCAACCTGACAAAAGCTGCCAAAACTAATGGATGGAGTAGATTTCATTGAGGAAATTTTGGTGGGGTGCTGGAGGTACTCTAGTCATGGAAACCAGCAGAAGCGGACTGGCTGGTGTACCACACACCTCCAACCTAAGCTGGTGTGGGTACTGTCGTGTGAAGACAAGCACTCCATTTGATATATTTGTCGTATCTACACCGTTCATCCATTTGACGAGATCATTTTAGAGCTTAAAAAAATAATTAATTTCCAAAGCTCAAGTTGACCACACCACAAATATCAGTGGGGACAATAATTCTCCCAGTTAAAACATTCATAAAGCCCACCGTATCATTTACTTTCCATTCAATCTGTCATAAGGTCACACAGACATGGATGAAGAGAAAAAAAACCAAATATCATATTGATCCAAAATTTCAGTGACACCCAAAAGGGTTTTAATGGCATGCATTCAATCCCCCACTGCTTTATTACAGTGTGGTCCACTTGATTTTTGGAACTGTCTTAATTTTAAGCTCAAGCCTTAGGACGAACTCACCAAGTAGACGGACGGTTTGGATATAACTCATACATCATGATTGGACCTACGGAACTTGGTGACGTCAACACATCAGCCACATTGGTGGTGTGTGCTACACCAGCCATTCCGCTTCCGGAACCAGCGTCCCTTCCCTCTACCTTTTGGCATTCGCCAATTGGCTCTTGACTGGCAGGTGAAGAAGGACGCCATGGGAACGGATCAGGTGAGACCCCGGACTCACCCAAGACAGGTGCGGCCCACCTTGATGTATGTATTCTCAATCCACGTTGTCCATCCGTCGTTTTTCCCATAATTTTACAGGATTATCTCAAAAAATAAGCCGATTCAATTATCAGGTGGACCGGGCCATAGTAAACAGAGGTGATTGACCATTAATGAACCACAAGAGTTCTGGATCAAGCTGATTTTTGTTTTTTTCCCTTCTTTTGTGTCCTTATTAACAGATCGGATGGCAAATAAATACCAAGGAAATATTAAGGTGCGCCCCAAGAAGTTATTAATGATAGGGTGTTCAATCACCACTGTTTCCTAGTATGGACCACCTGATAATTGGATTTACTTCATTTTTTGGATAGTAACCTAAAATGATTTGGGAAAACGGATGGACAGCATGGATACAGAGTCCATCCATCAAGGTGGGTCCCCACAGTAAGGGATGCACCTCTTGGGTGAGGCTAGGGTCTCACCTTATCCACTACAGACGCCATGTGGTTGGAGGATGGGGATTGCTTTAAACCCCGATTTTGCAATTCAATCGTTTTGTGTGATATCCATGCAGTGGTCCATCCAAAGTGGACCCGCTAGTAGACAAGAAAGGGAAGGGCGTTCCGTCCGGCCCTGGCCGTTTCTTCCGATGAATGAGTAGATTTATATGTTTTTCCAGGCTGTCCATCCCTTCTCCCAGACCATTTAAAGGTATGAGCTTGAAAATGAGTCACATTTGGCCCTCAAGTGGACCAGGCCATAGATGACTCTTGCATTTAATACTTCGTGCATTTAATGTACCTGGAGCTTACTATTTGATATGGTCCTGGTCCACTTGAGAGTAAGATTTGCCTCATTTTTTAGCACATACTAGGTTAAATCTATCTTATTTTTTAGGGCATACATTAAAATGATTTGAGAAAAGGAAGGGATATCATGAATAAATAAATACATCATAGTGGGCCCCACACAAAGCTTCACGTTCCCTGTTAGAGAGGGCGGTGGCCAGACGCAATCCACCTCCACTAGACGGCTGCATTGATGGGCAGCTCATGGCTGAATAAGATGGGATCGGACGGGATGAAGCCCGGGCAACAGCTTAGACCGTGGTGCGTACTTTGTTGTGTGTTGTATATCTACTCGTCGCATCAGTTTTTACAGCTAATTTGTAAATTATGGTCCCCCAAAAAGAATATCCAAATCTAAAGTGAACCATGCAGTGAGGATTGAATTCAGCTACAAAAGTTTGAGATCAAGCTGGTCTTTGTGTTTTCCCTTATCCAGGTTTGTGTGACCTGGTTTGTGTGACCTGATGGCAATTAAACAATACAGCCAGCCCTAGGAATTAATGTCAGTTTCTTGTGGGTGGACTGAGATGGATTTGATTGATGAATGAATATGAGACAAATGAAGGCACCTAGGAAATATTAGTGTGATTGGCTATTTGTTGTGGTACTTATTATTTGATTGTATTTTTGTAGTTTTAATATATTTACTAATATTAATAGAATATATAAATGGATTGAAGTGTGAGATAATGATAATAAACAGAGTAGATTGGACTGATCAGTTGAGTTACTGGTTGTTCATGAATTAGTTGAGTATTAATATGTGTGTAAAAAAAAAAATAATTAATTGTGACTGAACTATGAATGTGATCATACATTTTTTGAAGCTTAAAATAAACTGGAAAAATTGATGGACAGTGTAATCTACAATATATACATTGGGCCCTACGGTCAGGGCCTCACCCAGCTAGATTTGATTTCCTTTTAACCTTATCAAGTTTTTTTTTTTTTTTTCTTTAAAAAAAAAAAAAAAAACCTTTGATACCCTGAAAACTCCGTCCTAACGGGATGATCGTTGGTCCATTTAACAAACGGTTCAAAAGAAAACCGGTCCCATTTATCAGATGCTAGAATTGTTTAGTTCATCAAACTTTTGGGTGACAGACATCTTTAGTGGGTCCCACGATCTGAACGGTTTAGTTTGAAGTAGTATATTGCACGGATAAAATTCTTAGCGGTGGTGTATTAACCATCACCTGGTTAATAAAAAACAAAAAACCATCACAATCTACCACACTCTAGCAGAGTAATATCAATGTATACATCAAGTCCCCCGCTGGCAAAAATGGTCCCCTGTGCTTCGTGAAATGTGTGGAAAAAATGGTGCATGTAGTCACCTCACAAGTCAGATGTATCATGAATCCTGATAGCATCTCGTCCACAACAGTCTTAGGATCAGCGAGACACATGGCTAGAAGATCAAGATGATGAGTTCCTTAATCAAGCAAGGCGAAGATGGTGCTCTTGAGGAGTGAAAGTCTACTATGAAAGATGATGAATGGAATACTCTTGATAAGAAGGTATTATCATCGATCCGTTTATGTCTCACAGATGAGGTTCTCTACAACGTTATGATGGAGAAAACTGCGGCTAAGTTATGGGCGAAGTTAGATGATATTTATGCGAAGAATCCTCTGAAAATCGCTTGCACTTGAAGTGACAGTGGTATAACTTCAAGATGGCAGAGGGTGGAGACCTGGAAGCTCACATCAGCAACTTTAATAAATTGGTTTACAAATTGCTGGATATGGAGGAAGTGATGAAAGATGAAGAATAGACATGTATGTTGTTGAATTCTCTCCCGACGTCTTTTGAGGCTTCAAGGACACTATGTGTAGTACGAACAAAACCCTGAGTGTCGATACCATTATCTCGGCTCTTCAAGGGAAGGCTATGAGACAACTAAACAGTGACATAGGGATGTCTTCTGACGCACTGTTTACAATGGGTAGTAATTCTGAACAAGGTACATGTTCTTCAGGTTCTAGATCCAAATCCAAGGGTAATGGCAAAGGAAAGGTAAAGTGCTGGAACTGTGGGAAGGAATGACATGTGAAGAAGGATTGTGGAAATCCTAAACTGACGAGAGAAGATTCTGAGGCTTCATATAGGGAGGCCAATGTTACCATGTCAGATGGATCGAGTGGATGTGATGGTGATGTTTTATCTGTGTCTTCGCTCAGACGGTCATACGATGATCGTAAGGACGAGTGGATGCTAGACACAGGGGCATCTTTTCACACAACTCTTCATCGGAATTGGTTCGCCAACTATAGCGAGTGCGATGGTGGACAGGTGTTTATGAGTAATGGCTTTGCCTGTAATGTTGTGGCTGTTAGTACGGTACGCATCAGGATGTTTAATGGGTGGAGCGTACCTTGACTGATGTCAGGACGTTCCTGATTTGAAGCAGAATCTACTTTCTCTTGGTGTGCTTGAGGTAAAAGGATGCAAGTACACAGGTATTGATGGTGCTCTTAAAGTATCTAAGGGGGCACGGGTAATCATGAAAGCACAACGACTCGATAACTTGTACAAGTTGATCGAGAGCACTTCAAACGGTAGAGCTACAGTAGATGTAACGGATTCCAAATCTGCACGTGTGTGGCATGTTGAGCATGGCCACATGAGCGGGCAGGGCAGGAAGGCTGAGACGTGCGGACAGGGATACAAAGCAGGTGGAGCAGCCACCTGTGAGAAGAATTACACGGCATGATCGTAGGATAACAGCGAGGTACATGGACGACTCCAATATCGCAGGAGGATTTATCTTCTATTCAGATGACTCTAGGTGAGCCTGGTGCTGAGAAGTGAAAGGTGACTACGGGCCATGTGATGGATTCGTTGTACCAGACCGACATATGGGAGCGGGTGGAGCTTCTAGTGGGCCAGAGAGCGGTTGAATGCAGGTGGATCTTCAGGAAGATACAATATAGATACAGGCCGAGGTTGGTAACGAAGGGTTATGCTCAGAGAGAAGGGATCGACATCTCAAAGATATCCGTGCCGACGGTATAGCAAGTGCCTATTAGATCCGTGTTTAGTGCTGGTTGGCCAACGTGATCTTGAGCTAGAAGGATGGATATGGAGTCTGCACTTCTGTAAGGGAAACTGAAGAGCAAATCTACATGAAGCAACCAGAGTGGTTCGAAGTTAAAGGGGCTAAGAAAAGACTTTGCAGGAGGTCGTGGTTCGACCTGTCGCCTAGGCAGTGGTTTGATTCTTTCATGGTGAGTCAGGAATTGATGACATGTGGATCGTCAATTATGACATGTCTGAAATCAGTGTACTGAAGACTCGGTTAAGTGGGACGTTTAGGATGAAGGATCGGGGGGCTGCAAAGATGGTTCTCGGCATTGAGACTGAAGGAGGAGTAGGCTTTGGTAATCATAGGAGGAATACCTTGTGTGTAGGTATTGATCAAGTATGTGATAGGCCAAGTAAAGCTGGAGAGCGTTCCCTACGCATCTCTCCTCAAGTTTTCCTTAGGACATGTCCCAAAACAGATGAGAAAAAGTAGGATATCTCATGAGCCTTATTCGAATGCAGTTGGCTGTGTATATCATGGTTTGGATTAGACCGGTTATTTCACAGGTTATCAGTGTTGTGAGCAAGTACCCCAACAAGCAATATTGAGTAGCGGTAAGATGATAAGAAGACTACGTCTTTCTCTCTTTTGGGAAGACATGAGCAAAGGTGGTTGGACATGTGGATTTAGATCCGGCAGACATGATCAACAAGAATGTTCCTGCAGAAAAGTTCAAGTTCTGTGTAACTTCTTTGGGCTTGGCGATGGCTGAAAAGAAGGACAGTGTACACGAGAATCTATGATGTGATGCAGAGATAAGAGAAGAGGTCAAGGAATTACATGGTTGAAGATTGAAGACATGGTGGAGATTGTTAGGAGATGTCTTAAATCTAGAAAATATTTACGCGCACGACCGGTCGTGAGAATGGCTCGACCGGTCGTGGGTGCGGCTCGACTAGTCGAGCGCTGTACGACTCAAAGTCCAACGAGCTCCTGTTTTTGGGGTCCGAGGTGCTCGACTGGTCTTGGCTATACACGACCGATCGTAGGGGTCCTTCGACCGGTCGAGCAGTCTGCTCGACTAGTCGTAAGTTACGTAGATTCGTTTCCGAATCCGATGCGGACTGCAGAATTTGAGTCGGCCTTTCGCAAGGGTGCGAAAGGGAAGATTCCTAAACTATAAATAGGGGTCCCTAGGGTTATCCTAGGGCATGTTAAGGCTTCCTAAAGGGGTTCTAGGGAAATTAAAGGGTGTAGCAAGGGTGAGATTCGAGGTTGTTCGAATCAAGTAAGTCATCTCTCTTTGTAATTTCTGTTTCATAGTGGAGATCTGTTGCTTTGTGCTGTGGTTTTTTCCTGAAGGGGTTTTCCACGTTAAATCTATGTGTTCTCTTGTATGCTTGGTGTCATTGGATTACTATCCTAGATCTAGATCTGTGTGATTCCGCAGGCCAAAATCCCAACAAGCAAGAGGTTGAGAAGCTTCTATGAAGCCGTTCTTCTTATATAATCTTTCGGTTCTAAGTTCTTTTTTATATTTTAGAGTTTAGTTCAACTATGACTACAATTGGCTAAATCTCTTAGCTAGAGATAAGAGGTAAAACTTGTAGTTATTTTTAGTGTTATAGTTTGGTACGATTTAAGTTATTTGGTTTGAATGATAAACAATTCATTGATTTTGGTTTGAATAAATTAAGCATTATTTTTAGTTTATTTTGATCAATTGTCGACTCCGAATACTTTGAATGATTAGGAAGGCAAAGATTGCTTACTTATATATATTTTACAAGAGATTAATCTATAAAATTTATTGATATATTATAGATTACAGGGTACCTTGAATTCCCTGTGATCAATAACTCAATGCTTCATGTGAGAACCGAATCAATTGAAGTTTAAATCGGTTCTGATTTGTGAATGTTGAATTAACTAATCTATTATTCGACTTAATAGGATATGACTTCAATTCTAGTTGAGTTACTTAATTGAATAAGTGAATTATGTATTAAAAATGACTAAAAATAGATACTTAGTACTCTAGTATTTTATTTCATTGATTTTTTTCTTTACATTATTTAGATATTTTTTAATATAGGTTTTCTACCTAATTCTAATTTTAGTTTTTTTAAAAAAAATATTTTCAGAATGCACAAATATAAGTCCTTGAGAATTCAATCTCAGTCTCATCGAGTTAAAACTACATCCCAGCCTTTTAATTGGAATTATTATCCTTTTAGATCGATCACATGATAAGGGTTGCAGCATCTTGGGTGAGGTCGGGGTCTCACCTAATCTACCCCAAGAAGTAGTGTGGTTGCAGGTTTTGGATAAGAAGTGCTTTAAACTCCATTCTTACAATTCAATCATTTCGTATGATATCCATGCGGTGGTCCATCCAAAGTGGACATCAGTGGTAGACTAGATAGGGAAGCAGATTGCGTTCAGCCCTGCCCATCTCTAGCAAGGAATGGACAGATCTATGTGGGGGGCCTCCATGCCGTCCATCCATTCTACCAGACTATTTAAAGGTTTGAGCCCCAAAATGAGTCAGATCCAAACCCTCAAGTGGACTACACTAGAGATGACTCTTGCATTTAATGCGGCTTGAACTTACTATTTGGTGTGGCCTAGTCGAGGGTAGGATATGCATAATTTTGAGCTCGTACATTAAAATCATCTTTGAGAAGGGATGGACGGCTTGGATAAACAGATACATCATGATGGCCCTATAAAGATATGCACGTTCCCTGATAGAGACGACGGTGACTGGACACAATCCGCTTCCACTGGACAGGGCTGCATTGATTGGCAGTGCAGGGCTGAATAAGAAGGGAGCGGAGTGGATGAGACCCGGGTAACAGATTAGACCGTGTTGCTCACTTTGATGTATGTGTTATATAACCATCCGATCCACCAGTTTTTACGGCTAATTTTAGGTTATGGTACAAAATTGAAGGAGATCTAAATCTGAAGTGGACCATGGAGTAAGGATTGAATTCTCACCGTTAGAAACCTTTTATACACCACAAAAATTTGAGATCAAGCTCGTCTCTGTCTTTGTGTTTGTCTTTATCTCTGTGTTTTCCCTTCATCCAGGTCTGTATGACCTTGATGTGCCCTACGAATTTATTAATTGCCCGTTTGGCCAGGCAGATTGAATGGGATTGAAAGGGATTGGAAGATAGACCCTAGGATTGGTCAAGCATGCCAGACGCGGGATCCTGATCCTGGGGTATAGCAATCCCATGGATCTTAAGACAATCAACTGACATCACCATTATTATCTTTAAATTCCATCCAATCCACCTTAATCCCTTCAAAATTGCCTGGACACATTTGGCTCCAGGGATCGAAAGGGATCAAAAGGGATAGAAGGTTTAATCTCAGGATTGGCCGGGCGTGCCAACCGGACCGGATTTAAGAATCCGGTAAATCTTGCACCAATCCATTGATGCAGCTATCATTACTTTAAAATCTTTGTAATCCACTCTAATACCATTCAAACCCATCCAATCTGCCCCGCCAAACAGGCCCTAATGGTTGCCTAATGACCACCGTTTCCTGTGGTGTGGTCCACTTGAGGTTTGAATCTGCTTTATTTTTAGATCATGCCCTTAATTGAACTGGAAAAACTGATGGACGGTGTCGATATCAAAACATGCAGTGGGCCATACGGTCAGGGCCTCACCCGAGCTAGATTTGATTTCCTTTTCACCTTATTATCAACAGAAAAAAGAAGAAAAAAACTTTGATACTCTTGGCCAGAGTGCGAGTGCATTTGCACACGTGGCAAACCGTCCTAACCGGGGGCGAGGATAAGCTACTGACAGGTTAAATAGCGAGACTCGCCGTGGAAGCGACTTCATCAGGTGCTGTGGGCCAATGATGATGTATGTTTTGTACCTACTCCGTCTATTCATTTGGAAATTTGGAAATATCATTTTAGGGAATTATACAAAGAATGAGTAGATCCAAAGCTTTGTTAGACCCTACCAAGAAAACAGTGTGGAGAGTGATAACCATCGTCGAAACCTTCCTAAGGCCCACCATTATGTTTATTTGAAATCCAAACCGTTGACAAGTTAACACAGACATGAAATAAAGCAAAACACAAGTATCAGATCGATCGAAAACTTTTGTAACCTTTAGAAGTTTTTATTGGTGGCCGTTACTCTCCCCACTGTTTTCTGTGGTGGGGTCCACTGTAGCGTTGTATACGACTCATTTTTGGCTCTTGCCCTAAAATGATATCTCCAATGGGCAGACGGAGTGGATATAAAACATATATCATCGTGCGGCACACAGAACTTGGTGACCTCACTTCAGTAGCGAGTCTCGCTACTCTACCTGTCAGTAGATAATCCGCGTCCCAGTTTTGGATATGGCCAAGCTCCATCGTCGTAACTGGATGATTGTTGGTCCATTTAACAAACGGTTCAAAAGAAAACCGGTCCCATTTGCCAGATGCTAGAGTTGTTTAGTTAATATAACTTTTAGGTGACAGACATCTTTAGTGGGTCCCACGATCTGAACGGTTTAGTTTGAAGTAGTATATTGCAAGGATAAAATTCTTAGCGGTGGTGTATTAACCATCACCTGGTTAATAAAAATAAAAAAATTAAAAAAACAAAAAAAAAAAACCATCACACTCTAGTAGAGTAATATCAATGTATACATCAAGTCCCCCGCTGGCAAAAATACATGGTCCCCTGTGCTTCGTGAAATGTGTGGAAAAAATGGTGCATGTAGTCACCTCACAAGTCAGATCTATCATGAATCCTGATAGCATCTCGTCCACAACAGCCTTAGGATCAGCGAGACACGTGGCATCTGGTTAGGAAATGTGCAAGTGCCCTCGCAATCATGCACGTTGAGCGATGTCTACCAATACACGTGGCGCCTGATTAGAAAATACATAAGTATTGCCCTCTCCCTATCATGGACGTTGACCGATCGATGATGGTTATCTTATTATTTTTTATTTTTTAATACCGAAATAGTCTTATGCTATTGCTAAACGGACGTGGCCGGATTGCGTCCTACCCACCGCCGGAACGGTAATCCGTTCGGGCAGGGCTCCGTGGGGCCCACAGTGATGTAAGGGTTTTATCTACGTTAATTGTTTTTCTCAGATTATTTTAAGGTATGATGCAAAATATTAGGCCCGTACAAGTCTTAATTGGACCACAAAATGGGGATTGAACATCCACCATTAAAAAGTTCTTGGGAGCTGGAGAAATTTCGGATCAAACTTATATTTATGTTTTCACTTCATCCACGTCTACATGACCTTATTAATAGGTTGGATGGTAAAAAAACATCATAGTAGCCCTCGTCAAGGTTTCAACGGTGGGTGTCATTATCACTGTAGCTTCCTTTGGTGTGGTCCACTGGAGCTGTGGACCTACATCGTTTTTTGGATTATAACTTAAAATCGTCTAATAAAAGTGATTAACGGCCTGGACAAAATACTTACATCACTTTGGGCTCCACATAGCCCTGCCCAGAGGTAGGACGAAATCCGTGTCCTTGCTAAACGCACTCAAAAAACATCTTATTAAAAAAAAAAAAAAAAAAAAAAAAAAAAAAAAAAAAAAGCCCTTTTTTCTAGCTTTGATAGCCCTTTGAAATTTCTGAAGGGAAACTTTACGTTCAGGTGATCACACACCGACTGTGGAGATACGTGTAAGGCAATCACATCGCAGTATTTGGAGAAATTTACACCGTTTACGTGTTTTACTAAATTATTTTATCATATGAGTTAAAAAATAAGGTAGATTCAAAGTTCAAATGGGTCACATAATAGAAAATAATGGATATCATATGCCTAAGGTTGGAATATTCGTGAGATTGTAGAAGCATTGGATTAAGCTAATATTTTTATTCTTTCATTTTGTCTGGGTGATGAGAACCTTATGGACTTTTGAACAACTTTATGGACGGTTTGAATTGCATATAAATATTATGGTGGAGCCTAAAAAGGTTTGAACAGTAGACAGCCCCTTTTCACTATTTCCATGTCATATGGGCCACTTGAGTTTTAGATCTATTTAACTTTTGCTATTATGTCTTAAAATGATCTTCCAAAATGAATAGACTAGGTGAATTTCCCACAAACATCGTGATTAACTAAACATAACTTCTGATGGCAAGAACTTATTACAAAGTCTTTTGCTTGAAATCCACATTAAGATAGGACGTGATGTGAATTGGGTAATAGGACCTGGTAGAGATGGATGGTCTTGTGGGGCCCGCTATGATGTATGTATTTTATCCGCATCATCCATCCATTTCGAAAGATCATTTTAGGTCATGAGCCAAAAAATGAGGCATATCAAAGGCTCAAGTGGACCAAACCATAGAAAGTAACGAGATTGAAAACCTACCATTATAAACTTCTTGGGTGATTTCCATCTCTAAGAAATGTGATCGTCGGAACAAAATAATATTCATTTTTATGACCATAGAAATTGCTGGTGCTGCCCATACATTGGAAAAATTGATGGCAGTCACTATATGTTAGAAAATGCATTGGAGTGGGTGGTAGTGGGTCCATAGAGGAAGAAAAGAATTCCAAGAAAACAATAAAGGAAGAAGAAGAATATCCGTACGGGCACTAGGCTCTAAGGAGGAGCAATCTAATCTTGATTTAAACAAAAATAATCGTCAAGGCGCATATATGGCGAGGTTTATTAGATCAAATTCCCGAACAGAAATTATATTTTCGTGAGAAATGACGTGTCCTCAACCAGAGCTTGTACTTTGGCTTTCGGGATGTTACTCAGGCATCATATGCCCTTTGATACTCAGGCACTGAGAAATTGCATAAGTGACATTTATTTGCTCAAATTCACAGTTTCAAAATTAGATTGGATGGTAATTGCAACCCATTGATTCTTGAATACATGTTTGTTAAAATATGACCGTTGGATTCACTGTTTTTTTTTTTTTTTTTTTTCATTTTTATCCATCCAAAAAATGTCTACCAATCAAATGTCCAAGACAAATAGAATAAAAATAATTTTTTGTTGATGAGACATGGACTTATAATTTTGGCAGTTTATTTGAATTATTGTATGCCAAATGACTGAGTATCATTACACTATGGCAGAGTATCAAAGCTTTCTAAACCGTGAACATGTGTATATTGAATGTGGGCCTTTGGTTATCTCTTGCATCCCTCCGTTTTCTCCTTTCATACGCGGGTGGAAAATCCAAAAAACAGACCAGATTGTTTTTCGGTCCCGGACATCATCTTAATGGTACCCAACTAATTAAGGGTCCCGATCTTGCACACTCATGTCATCATCACGTATTCTATGAAGATTAACCTTAAAGTCTTAGTCTATGAGTCCAAGTGGCTGTTTGGTTGTGATCTATCAGCATTCCACGTCAGAACTGGAGAGAGAAACAAATGACTTGTTTATCACGTGTTTTTGTTGGTACAAAATTTATAAAATGCCAGTAAAGATTTACTGACAAAGGGATAAGATTCCTGCGGTTCTCTATTATTTCGAAAGGGGACTCTGACACATCAACTACCAAACTTTAGCAGGGCCTATAGGAGCAGAGTTAGCTCGGTTAGCTTGCTAGACTCGCCTCAGACAAGCGCAGTTCAACTCAGTTTAAAAACTAAGTTCTAGCCGAGTTGAGCTGATTTTTTTAGCTCGAACAAATTTCGAACCGACTTCGAGCAGGCCCAAGCTTGACTTGACTCATATCAAACTCAACTCGATTCGAACTCAGATCGATCTAGTTCGGTGACTCGGTTACTTTATTATTGTTGTTGCTTACCAAGTGTTCGATAAAATGACTTAACGAAGTGTGGTTGGTGGCAAGGAAGATATGTATGTGAAACAAATATCATTTTCTTCTTGATTTTTATGTTGCTTAAAAGGTGTTTGATGAAATACTTGTAAAATCACTATTGCTGTTTTACATATAGTAAAATTTTAAAGGTGCAATCCACGTGTTTGTGAAAATGTCGTAGAGGTGAATTTGGCTTGATCTTGGCTCGAGCTCGGTTTAAATTGGGCCAAGCTGTTGACCAAACCGAGCCAAGTTGGCCAATCAGGCTTGAGGATTGAGCCAAGCCAAGTTATTTGAGCTAGGCAAGCAAGTGGCCGAGCCGAGTCGAGCTATGGCAAGCTGACTCGGTTCGACTCGTGTACACCTCTAACTTTTAGTATTCATAATGACTTCTTATCTTTTCAAACATTAATTAAAATGATCATTCTTTTCGATGAGCTATACTTACAATCCCCACATTTAAAAAAAATAAAAAATAATAAAAAAAAAATCAAAAAATCAAACCTGTCTTTTATTTAGTTATCAGTGATTACACTTTTACGCGGTTATGACCATCATTACACATCTTTACACTTGTTACCTACTCCCATTGTTCCTGTTAACCCATAACTATGAACGGACAACATTCATTTTATTTTAATACCTCTTTATACCGTGTTGGAGATGCTAGAATGACTATTGATGTGATACAATACCTAATCTTCCTGCTGTCACTAGAAATAATGAGAAAATAATGGAGTTTTACTTTTAAACAACCAAAATGGCCTAAAAATCCAAGCCCTGAAAGGTGCACCTGCAGGCACAAGTGTAAATATGAAACACATGCATAAGATCTAATCTACCACGTGGTTGGAAATAATTTGCAAATCCTTTTAATTATTTATGTTTGCTTTCCGTCCTTACTATTAGGCTAGCTAACAAAAATAGTACTGGCTGTATTTGCTATAGGTTCAAAAGCCTGAGATTTATTTAGGAATACTTAAAAAGGATTTTTGTTAATGTCCCCACCTTAGTCTCAATAAACCTTTTAAATGGTACACAAGTAACCTATCGGGCCAGGATCCAAACCATTTATTCATTCATACAACTAAGAGCAAACAATGGGTCAAAAATTATGTCAATATGGTGATCCTAAGCTATCAATCAATGGCATAAAAATGGACAATCAAAGTTAATTGATGAGAAAAAGGTTCAATTATCATATCAAAACATTTAGCACGTTGATTACTTTTTGCATTTCTTATGATAATTATAAAGCAACACTTTAATTTGATGATTTTAATTATGCGATTTATGACATATAAACAATGGACAATCATAACCAATCGGATCCAAGGGTCAAGATCATCCAATTGACATGATTCTTACACCGCCGCTTGCTCTCGGTGTTATAATGAATAAATGATCATTTACATATGTCACCTTGTGTGCTTGTTTAAAAGATTATAGGACAATGCTAACATCAGCATTAATTGGGTATGAGGTCCATTATTGTCTTCCTCAGGCAATAAATAGTCTGAATTCACGAAGCTTTTCTTGATAGACTTCTCACGAAGTTTTTTAAATTTACGAGAAATAAAAGTAGAAATAATTTCTAATAAATTTAAAAATAAATTAATTGATGATAAAAAATAAAATCACAATCACTTAGATAATGAGCTCAAACTCGTAACATTTTAGAATCAAATTCTAATTCAAACACTCTAAAAACATGATCTACTATAAATAGTAAACTGTTTGGCCGGACCGAACCCATGGTATTAGGAGGGATGGGATTGCGATATCCTGGGATATGCATGATGAGCGCAACAGACCCGATGAACTTGTCCCGGGATATAAGCAATCCTATGAATCTTAAAACAATCCACTAACGTCACCATCATTACCTTAAAATTGATCCCATCCCTAGGTTAGATGGATTGGAAGGTAAAATCCCTGGACATGCCGGGCGTGCCAAACAGACCCAGTGAACTTGTCCTGGGATATAGCAATCCCATGGATCTTAAACTAATCCACTGACACCCACCATCATTACCTTAAAATCCATCCCATCCC
Organism: Magnolia officinalis; assembly: GCA_021015155.1. NCBI lineage: Eukaryota > Viridiplantae > Streptophyta > Magnoliopsida > Magnoliales > Magnoliaceae > Magnolia > Magnolia officinalis. Next base: position 120,166,985 of record JAJHSJ010000002.1, on the reverse strand, counting down.
TCCTAATCCCATGGGATTCGCCCGGCCAAACAGGCCTTGAATGTTTGTGGCTTATCCATGTAGTCCATCCATTTTTCCATCTAATCCAACAGGTTTAACCCAAAATTGAAGAACATCCAAAGATCAAGTTGATAATACCACAGGAAATGGTGGGGATAATGATATCCACCTTTGAAACCTTGCTAGGCCCTGCAGTGATGTTTATTTGTCATCCAATATCCAATATCTTTATAATATCATAAAGACATAGATGAAGGGAAAACACAAATGTAAGTTTGATCCAAACTTCCGTGGCCCCAAGAATTTTTCAACAGTAGAGGTTCAATTCAACTGTTTCCGGTGGTGTGGTACATTTGAATATTATATATGCTTCATTTTTGGGCCTGAGCACTAAAATTATCTGGTAAAATGGATGGACAGGGCAGATAAAATACATAAATAATGGTGGACCTCACAGAGGTTACTCAGCACCCTAAGCGTAGTGAGTTACTCACTACGCAGTCCGATTCCGGTGGCGTCGCTACTGTCTAGTTCAGTAGCGAGACTTGCTACTGTCTAGTTCAGTAGCTAGTCCGCGTCCGTTTTATAGGCTCGCCAATAATGGTAGATCATGTCAACGGTCTAGATCAACTAACTATGGACCCCACTTCTACAAACTGGCTACATATGGGCACTTTCATATTCAAAAGCATCAAGACCTTGGTCCCGCGCGACTGCCAACCAATGGTCTGCTGCCAAGGTTAGCTGGCCATAATCAGGCTGTTGCCGACTGGGAAAATTATAGCACGTGTGGGAAAATTAATATTTGGTTGGTGGTATACTCACATGCATGTGCACATTTGATACATGAGTTACATTTAATACACGTGGCACATTTTTACAGAGGATATTTGTGTATTTTAATGGAATTTTTGGTTTTCTTCAGTGAAGTTGAGATGTACGCCCACCTTGTCTCATAAATATATAGTATGCTATTACGAAACTGGTGTTATCCATCAAACCTTTCCAACATGTGGCTATATCTGTCCTAAAAATCAGGCTTTTGCACACCTCAGGTGGAAAGTAGGCACAACATGCTACAGATACGGACATATTGCTATTAGAAGGACTCTCCCATTCATAATAGTGCTCCTAGTTGCACTGAAACGCTTAGATGGTCCAATTCATGATCCAGACTGTTCATTATGTTCTATATATTGCTCATGCAAACATTACACTGATCTGAAAAATATTAACCATTTGATCATGGACTTTTATAAGTCTAGTAAACAATTTGATCCGTCTATCTTTTGGGGACCGTCTTGGATTGCTTATCATTATGAAGAATCTAATAAAAGAAATCATAACCATCCATCCATGCTTGAAATTAAAAGGATGGCTATAGAAAAATAAGGTCAAAACAAGGATGGCTAATATAATGGGAAAAAAAAGTGTTTTACAAATAAATTGGTTAATTTTACAAGGCCATATGTTTCAAGATAGCTATATATGTGCATGGTAATTATAAAAAATCTTAAATCTTGCGAAATAGTCTAAGTGTCTGCTTGGTGTGGAGATCCTACGATATCAAGGTTTAGTGCCAATGTATACATAATACTTTTAAAAATCTTAAAACTTGCTAAATAGGCTAAGCATCTGCTTTCTTAGGAGATCTTACAAAATCAGGATTTGATGCCCTTTCCTGCTGTACTCCTAGGCTTAAATAGCATTTTCGAGACTCACCGTGTTGTATATGTGAAATTCGCTCTGTACATCAGCAATCATGCCCCAACATGAGCTCACAAAACTTGTAGCATTTTAATAGCCAACCGGCCATTTCCTGTGGCCCACTCTAGTTTTGGAACTGCCTTATTTTTTTTTATCTGATCATGTCTCAACATGAGCTCACAAAACTAATAAATGGATTAGATGTTACAGGTACATCACGGTAGACCCCACAAAACTTGTGTGAGCTCCTCTCGTAGGGCTATGTTAACAAGAGGAGTTGATGTAAGCTCCATGATCCGAACCTAAAGCATGTGTGACATCCAATTCATTCATAAGTTCTGTGAGCTAATTAATATTAAGGCATGAAATAAAATGAGGCAGATCCAAACCTGGAGTGAGCCACACCATGAGAAATGATGATGATAGAAATAACCACCGTTAAAACCTTCTTGGAGCTCGCCCTAATGTTTATGTGCAATTTGACCAGCTCATAAGTTCATTACCATAAAGATGATGGGAAGTAATAATAATACAAGACTTTTGGCTATTGGGGTGGAGACCAGCTAAAAAAAATGCTGGCCTGCCTATCGTTTCCTATACAAAAGAGTCCCCTTAATGCTCTCTAATCAAATTTAACCCGCCTTATCTAACAGATATAGGCCCTTGACAAGAAGGGCAGGCTAAAGGCCTCCCTGAAAGTGGATTCCTTTAGCTCTCGCTTCCTTCTTTGGCCAGCCTGTCTGCCAGCCCATTCAACTCTCTTATTATCATCATTAACTCACAGTACTCGAGTCATGAATTCATATGAACAAGTTCTAACATGAGCTGGCGCACTGGATTTGAATAGATAGGTACATCACATACAACGTGGTAGACCCCACAGGTCATTTGGTCAGTCTCTTCATTTGCATACATGATTTGGCAAACCGAAATGATGTCTGTTTAGTTGGCACGTTCACATACAACGTGGTAGACCCCACAGGTCATTTGGTCAGTCTCTTCATTTGCATACATGATTTGGCAAACCGAAATGATGTCTGTTTAGTTGGCACGTTTTCACTTTACCATAAGCACACTTACCATTATAAATTAAGTTTAGAAAAGACTCATGGAAAGTATCTAAAAAGAATATAATACTCCTATTTGAAAATGGGAGTTAATCCAATCCGATTGTGGGAATGTAACTCAACAACAGTGGCTTTCACAATTTGGTGAGTTTACCTTCAAATCATTCATATATGAAAGGTGTAAAATTTCACAATGGCTACGTAGCATTGTCGTATCAGTGTCGTAAATGCCTGTGCAACTCCCCTAAATATTGTAGGCGCACTGCACCCCCATGAGTGGTGTGAAACACAAAGACTGCATGCACAGCCGAGGAAGTGGATTGGATAGTACCCTCACCAGCCCCTAGCTACAGAGGGAGGGTCTGCGGTGGCTCTATGAGGCTTACCATAATGTATATGTTTTATCCATCTTAACAAAACGTTTTACTGATGAACCTAAATCAAATAGTCAAGTGGACCACACCAAAGAAAGTAGTGAGGATTGAAAGCCTACTATTGATCAAAAGTTCCGAGGGATACATAAGTTTCGGATCAAGCTGATTTTTATGTTTTTCCTTCACCAATTCCATGTGACTGAACAAGTTGGATGATAAATAAACTTCGAGGTTGGCTCTAGAAAGTTCGTCGCTGGCTAGGTCCCGACAGGGGTAGTACGTAGTACCCAATCTACCAGGCAATTGTCTGCGGTCCACCTGATGGAAGGTTGGTATATTTCACCTGTCTGCCACGTTGGCAATGCTGAGGCAGGAGCAGCCCCGGCCGGCCTCAACCAAGATCGTACGGTCCTCACTGTGGGCCCACCTTGAAGTATTTATTCAATATCCTTGCGGTCCATCCTTTTTGCCCGACCCAAAAAATGAAGCATATCCAAATCTTAGGCCGGCCATTTACAGGAAAGTGGTGATTGACCACTAACAGTCTTAAAGTTTTGGATAAAGCTGATATCTGTTTTTCCATTCATCCAGATTGTTGAAAGTTTTCTATGGTGGGATGTTCAATCAACACTGTTTGGTACAGTAAGGTTCTCCGCCAGAGATATGTATCTGCTTCATTTTCGGTCTCGTGCATTAAAATCATCTGACAAAACGGATGGACGGTGTGGATATAGAATACATGCATCAAGGTGGGTTCCACAGTAATTGCCTCACCGTGTTGGATGAGGCCGGGGCCGCCCCTAATCCGCTCTCCGCTGACGCGTGTTCATTAGCTGACATGTACAATAGTTTAAGCAGCAAGTCTCAAATCTACTTAACGCAATTTGCACGTGAAACCAATGGGCTTACTTTTATTATTTTTATATTTATTTGTATTTTGTACCCAATGACAGAATCCTTCCTCTATAAAAGGAGTGAATGGACAGACCGGCTGCAACTCACAACCTATCCTTCTAACAGTAGCCAAGATGGTGAAGCCCCAGCTGCACCAATCCAACCATGCTCCCTACACCATGGCCTTGCCCAGGTTCCCATTTCTTAGCCAAGGAAACCCCATGATATCTGTCCGATCGCTGTCCGCTTCCTCTCGCCCGACTGCGATGAATGGCCGAGTTTTTGCAGTTTCAAATAACGTCCAGGCAGTCGTAACCACCCAAGAGAAATCGGTCTCCCTTAAAGCCGTAGTCACCGTGAAACCAAACACCGGTGGTTTCTTTTCGAACCTTGGCCTAACCCGCGCGCTCGATGATATTACTGATTTGTTAGGCAAAACGCTTCTACTTGAGCTTGTCAGCGCCGAGCTTGATCCAAGTAAGTAGAATTACAAAGAAGAAGAGATTTGGAAAACACATCTACTTTTCTCTAATAAATGCCATTTTACCAATTTTCAAGAAGAATTGCAAATAATGAAATAAAACATATTTTAGACTAATGTTGAGAAATTTATAATCCATCTGTGGGCTGTTTTAATTTTTGGCAGAAATGGAAAACATTTTCATTTTCATTACTTGGTTTGAGGTGAATTTAGGAGAAATTACTTTCAAATGTCAACAATATATATATATATATATATATATATATATATATATATATATATATATATTAAAGAAGAGAAAATACATGGAAACTCCGACTTGACTGGAAATACGGTCATGTTTGAGTTGTAAACTCGGTTGAGTTTATCATGGAAACTCCGACTTGACTGGAAATACGGTCATGTTTGAGTTGTAAACTCGGTTGAGTTTATCCAAACCTTGTATGCTTTTTCCTGAGTTCTTTTGGTACTGTTTAATCATTAAAAACATAAATAATAAATTTTGAGTTTTCTACGGCGAATTGGGGTTTTACAGCATTTGATCAACAAGGATGGGTATTTTTTTTGTTTCCCAGCTTTTCTTGGGTTTTGAGCGAGTTGTTACCAGATCAAGTTAAAATCTGGTCGAGTCAACTGAGGCAAGTTAAAATAATAATAATAATAATAATAATAATAATTCCTTTTTCATGTTTAGAGAGAGAGATTCATGCTCACCAGCGCACCTTTGCACAGGCGTCATGGGCGTCAGATCCAAACGGTCCATGTGATGCGGAATCCCATGAAACCTCAAAAGACAAATTTTCATATTGATCTAAATTTCTAGTGAGCCATGGCAAAGAGAAATGCAAATCAAGGGAGGAAACTGTTTTAATTTTTCATGGCCTGCCAAAGTTTTGGATCAAAGAAAAAATTGCACTTGTGAGGTTTTACAAGGTGTTGCTTCATGTGGACCGTTCAGATTTCGAAGTCACATAACGTATGATGAGGTCTCAAATAAGTTAGTGTGTAGCTGAGCATTCGGCTATAAGCACACGAGTCGGGTTTAAAGTCGAGTCGAGTTATTGGGTGATATGAGCTCGAATCAATTTGAGTTTGGATTGGACGAAGTCTACTTGATTCGGATCGACTCACCTGCTTGGTTTAGAGTGAGTTGGCTCTACATGAGTCTGTGTCATCTCGTGCCTAGGTCTACCATGATGTATGTATTTTATCCATACTCATCCATCCATTTTGACCTAAGTTCAAGAAAGAATTAGATTAACAAAAAGTAGAAAATAGTGGGATTAAACACTTACCATTGAAAACTTTTTGTGCTTAAAGAAATTGTTGATAAAGCTAATATTTATGTTTTCTTCTAAGTTTATATACCTCGTGAACAGGTTAGATGGAAAATAAACATTACAGTGAGCCCTGTGAAGATTTTTATGGGGGGCGCCATTAATGTCACCGCTGCTTTTGGTGGTGCGGTTCGCTTGAGCCTCCGATCCGCCTCTTTTTGATCTCATCACCTAAAATGGTCTGTCAAAATGGATGGATGGCATGGACCTATCCTCTCTGGCTAGTTCTTGGCTTGAAGCGGATTGAATACATGGTAACTCTGTGCATAAAATTGAAGCATATGCAAAGCTCAAGTGAATCACAACACCAAAAACACTATGCAGAATGATGTCCACCGTTGAAACTTTCTTAGGGCCCACTGCCTGCTTGTAGTCCCCTGCTAGTTTTTAACTCTGAGCGTTTTTTCACCACTATTTAGTGTTTCATGTGGTGTGGTCCACTTGTGATTTTTTGGGTCTATGCCTTGAAATGAACTACCAAAACGGCTAGACAGAGTAGATAAAACACAAACGTCACGCGTGGCCCCACAGTGGCCAAGGCCACTTCGCTGGGTGGTGCTGGATCACCATCCACTCCGCTCCAATTGAAGTATCTTTTCATTGCTTTCCTTTCCGAAGCGGATTGGCTGGTGTACCTCACACCAGCTATATAGCTGCTGTCGTGCAAGACGAGCACTAACGCTCCACAGTAATATATTTATTATATCTATACCGTTCATCTATTTTTAGAGTTAGTTTTAGAGCGTTATCCAAAAGATGAATAATATCCGAAGATCATCTGAAAAATTTAGAGCTGTAACACCGAACAGTCATCTGGACAATCGTGATGAGCTATACAATATTTGATAGTGAGTCAGTGCGTGATGAGTGATATGAATGCACTAATAAATACTTAAAAATTGCAGGGGTGCCATGCCAGAAACTTTCAAATTATATATCTAAGGGTAGATGCATTGATGAACAGTTATATATATATATATATATATATAATATATATATATATATATATATATATATATATATCAGGCTTAATCACATATAAACATGTTGTCTTTAAAGTTTGATTTGCTCCCTCCCTTCTCGGTCGCGAGATCCTACGTGTAGCAATCATGTAGAAGTCTACTTAGCAACTTGATTAATGTAGCTGTTTGTTCGAGCTACGCAACATATATTTTTTTTTAATGTTTAGAGAGATTAGATTAAATCTATTGGACTTGGATCAATGATACAACCATTGAATTATTAAGGCCCACCATCTAACACTATTACAATCACACTGCCCACACCCGAGCTTGAGTGCACGCGCGCGTGTTCCACTGCATATGCAAAACAAGCATCTCATCCTTCATTTCTTTAAGTAAATATTATCCACTTACCTACTTATAAACCAGGACTTTTCTCTAACCCTATCCGATATGAGATTAAAAAAACACACTTTTTTTTCTTTATTTTCTAAAAACCAATTTGAAGAGAAAATAAAATTTTTAAATTTTTTATTCATTTATAAACTAAAATTTCAAATATATATGTGTGTGTGTGTGTGTTTTGGTGTTTCGATCTTAAGTTGCTTATGGGACAAGTAGCTTATCTTAATTTTTGATTATTTCATGGTATCCTAATGGGCCTCTATCAAATAGTTTTAGCCAGAGGGGTCGTATTAATTTGAACAACCGCTCATTAATAAGACATTAGGACTGTAAAAACAATCTAACTTTTCAAATACAACTTGGAGACTTATGTTTTCACAATTTAGCTGGTTGAATTTTAGCTAATGCATGTCACTGGTACTATGTTGAAGTGCCTGCGTATTAAGTATCATGCTCAACTGGAGCATCAAATAATTCCTCCCACGAATAGATGCATATATAGGTCGAGGTTGGGAAATTACTAACTCGACCACACTCATGTAACCTGGGCTACAGGAATCTCCTGTAAACACCGGACGCTGGTTTGGCTAAATATGTGGTCCCCCACAATTATGTACGTTCTTAATTAGCTCATTGCTACGTGGTTTCCACAATTATGTATGTGCTTTATCGATGCTGTCCATTCGATGCCCACCGTTAAAAACTTCCTGGGGCTGTAATGCTTGTTTTCTATCTAACCGTTGATTAAGTAACAAAAATATGGATGAAAGGAAAAGGCAAATATCAGCCTCATTCAAAACTTCCGTTGGGAAATAAAAACATTGCAACGGTTCACATTCGATCAAGAAGAGGCAAAATGGGGATGGCTAGGATCTTTCAATCGGGGGGATTTTTGGTTCATGGGCCGCTAACAATGAGAAGGGTCGCTGAAGCATGGGCCCACCTGAATGCCTAAATGAACTGCACAAGTCCTTTGGCCACGCATTGTACAGTAATATTAATCCGGGCGGACTACACATTTGGTGGGGCCCACTATAATCCTCAAACTGAAAGTGACCAAAATAAGCCAGCTTGAAAGCTTCACTCGAATTGGTGTGAAAAAGCTTGGCTTGGATATGTTGGAATAAAAGTTCAAACCAAGCTAAGCCGTGGAGTCGAGCTTGCTTGAAAAAATAAATCAAGCTATTGGCTTGGTTTCAGATTAATTCAGTTCAATTTAATTTGGTATGGCAAGGAGTATCACCATCCGTAGGCATGCACATTACCACCGTACATTTGGAATGCATTTCTATTGATCCAAACCATCAATTAATCGACTCCTAATATGTTCTACGGTGATTATTTTTTGGATTTTGTTTTTACTTATTATTGAAGAGACGGGGTTGGAGAAGAAGACAATCGAAGCGTTCGCACGATGGGCGGGCCGCAATGATGAAGTACTGAATTACGAGGCCGAGTTCGAGATACCGGGTGGTTATGGTGAAATCGGAGCGGTTCTAGTGACGAATGAACACCATAAGGAGATGTTCTTGGATGACATAATCCTCACGGGTTTTGCTAGTGGACCAATCACAATCAAGTGCAATTCATGGGTTCATGCCAAAAGTGATAATCCCGATAAGAGGATCTTCTTCACCAATAAGGTCATTATCTCCCTCTCAACCACTTTTTTTTTTTTTTTTTTTTTTGCATTGATATTTTTGTGGCACACATTGTTCCACATAACAGTTCCACCCTCAAACGTATTCTGGGCTTATATCTACTCCACTTCATCTATCGGTTGTGATAGCTTATTTTGAGACGTGATCTAAAATATGTGTATATTCAAAATTCAAGTGGGCCACACCATAGGAAGGAGTAGGGATTGAACGCCCACCATTGAAGCTTACTGGGTCACAAAAGTTTTGGATTGGGCCGAGGTCTTTGTTTTACCTTCCACAGTGGGAGTCCACCTTATGAGTGGCTTGGATGGCATATAAATGTTACCGTTGCCTAGGAAAGTTTCAACTATGGGCATTTTCATCCCCATTATTACCAGTAGTGTAGCCCACTTGAGTTTTGTATTTCCTTCCTGGGCTCGTCTCCTAAAATGAGCAGGCAACATGGATGGACGGAGTGAATATAGCACGGATATGTGGTTCCCATTAGGACTAAGAAAAATATGGATTTTTACGAAAAACTGCTACTCCACAGTCAAACTGGATGGTCATGTTCATCAATCCAAACTTGGATTACCTGGTGTAGCACACGGCACCAATTAGTAAGCAGATCATGAATCCACTGGTCAAGATTGATAGATGTTCATTTAGCATAGCTGCCTTTATTTTAGATGGTCCAAGTTAATTGACGGGATTAGTAGAATGGGAAGTGGTTGGTGTAAAATTGATGGTTAGCAATAGGGGTGTACACAAACTGAGCTAGCTCGGTTAGCTCACTCGACTCGACTCAAAATAGCCCGATTTGACTCAGTTCAAAGCTGAGTTTGAACCTAGTCAAGCTGATTTTTTGAGCCTGAAATTGAGTTCGAGCTAGCCCCAGCTCGACTCGACTTGGATCGAACCCAACTCGAATTGAACTCCGATCGAACCAGTTCGGTGACTCGGTTACTTTGATATTCATGTTGCTCACCAAGTGTTTGCTGAAATGACTCAATGAAGTGTGGCGGTTGGCAATGAAGGTATGTATATGAAACAAATATCTTTCTTTTTTTTTCTTTTTTTCTTTTCTTGATTTTTATATTGCTTAGAAGGTGTTTGATAAAATACTTGTAAAACCATTGTTACTAGTTTACATACAGTGAGATTTTGAAAGTGCAGTCCATGTGTTTGTGAAAATGATGCACATGTAAATTTAGCTTGAACTTGGCTTGAACTTGCCCGAGCTGTTGACCAAACCGAGCCGAGCTAGCCAGTCAGCCTTAAGGACCGAGCAGGGCCGAGGTCAAGGTCCGGTCAGCTAGTGGTAGGGCCGAGTCTAGTTGAGGCCAACTCGACTCGGTTCAACTCGATGTACTCCCCTAGTCAGCAATGCTATCTTGATCATGCAATAATGTGAAATCCAATCAACAAGGTGCATGAAACTATAGTTAAGGAGCTGAGTAATTTTTAAATAGGTAGGTTTAAAAACTATTAGATCGATCACTAAACGAATTAGATGCTAGTTAGCATTTTAATCTTGCGAGGTCACTTGAGTGCCCAAAGGTGATTAAAGGTCAGTGTTTAGATGGATAGGATTATCCGTTCTATGCACTTCTCTAATTAATTTTTTGGTTTCATGACCCATCCAAAGTGGGTCCCACTATTTGAACAGTTGATTAGATTTTACATGGATGGCATATGTACCCTGATTGTTAGCATGTGTATAGATATCCATACTCATGCGAAGAGTATGAAAATTCTGCTCATGGGACTTTGTGGGCGTGGCGTGTGTGGTGCAGTCGTACTTACCATCAGAGACCCCAAGTGGTCTAAAGCGGATGAGGGAGAAGGAGCTTGAAATCCAACGTGGCGACGGACAGGGAGAACGCAAGACTTTTGAGAGGATCTACGACTATGACGTGTACAATGACCTGGGGAATCCAGATCAGAGCGATGACTTGGTAAGGCCCGTCCTAGGTGGCAAGAAGCACCCTTATCCACGCCGTTGCCGGACTGGACGGCCTAGATCGAAGAAGGGTATGTAGATGAATGCATCACAAATGAGTAGACACGCACTTCTTTGATCAGTTGACTCCACCCGAAGCTTTGGTGGAGTCAAGCAAAAGTGGGCCCCACGTGATGGATGTACGAAACCCAATCTGTCCATTGGAGGCAGCTACTACAAGGCTCATCCAAAAATCAGGTGGGCCACACCACATGGAAGAGTTGGGAGGGGGATACCCACCGTTGACCGTGTAAAAACCACAATTCCATGTGCACGCCATCCAATCCATACATCTGATGCATCCCACCTGGATGAAGGGACCCTAAAAAGAAGGCCATTGCGAAACTGAAGGGGGCTCCAACGCCACAAATGTTAAAAAAGGCTAGATCATGCCTCAGTGGAGTGTATGATGGATGGATTGGCTGTCATTCATACATCACATGGGGTTCACTTTTAGGGTCAATCACTGAGTCTGATTGTCGGGACCCACAACGTATTGAAGGGGAAGCGATTACCCGTGAAGAGGATCCAAAGGACTTTGATCGTCGGTCTGACGCATTGGGTACTCTTCTTTTGATCTGAACGATCCGGACGGTCCATCCTATTGGAGGACATTCTGGGTGAAAGGGATGAAAGCCAACCTTAAATTGAAGTGGGTTGTGGGCCACAGTCATGACAAGCGTTGAAATGGTGATCAAAATCATGAAGTGGTTACTTTTCATGGGTGGGGAACAGATCCTGAGAGCGAGACGACTGGCGATTCCTATGTGCCGAGGGACGAGGCGTTCTCGGAAGTGAAGCAGCAAAACTTTTCGGTTAAGACGGTTAGGTCGGTGGTGCGTGCGCTGTTGCCATCTCTGGAGACAGTGCTGGTGGACAGCAAGCTAGGGTTTCAATTCTTCACGGACATTGACTTGCTCTTTGATGATGGGCTGAACTTACCCCCACCACCCAACGAGGCTAAAGGAATCTTTAAAATGCTGCTGCCCAGGCTCTTTAAGACTATACAAGAGAGTGGGGAGGAGCTCTTGCGCTTTGAGCCCCCTGAAATGATTGAGAGTATGTCATCCATCTCTCTCTCTCTCTCTCTCTCTCTCTCTCTCTCTCTCTCTCTCTCTCAGTTTCCTTCCTTGTGTATGTGATATGTGTAGGAGACAAGTTCTCATGGTTCAGGGATGAAGAGTTCGCTCGTCAGACTCTTGCCGGCCTCAACCCCTTCAGCATTCAATTGGTTACGGTACGTTTCCTTAAACTAATCAATGCGCTTAAATATTCATTCATGCATAATATATCATGTATCATTTCGTTATGTGTTTAATGACATACACATCCATGCATGCTTGGCAGATCATGGTCACCACATAGGTGCGTGTATTTATAGAAGCATGTCGACACTCACACGTGTTTTGCCATGCTGGTCAGTTTAGTATGTGCATATATACATCCGGCATGTATGCTTGAAAAGATGGGAAAGCGGATTGGGTTTGTAGGCTTACATGCCCACTATCCATATGCATGTATTTAATTATTCATGCATGCATGTGTTTAGGGTATATGAAGTATATTCAATTATAAATAATTGCGAGTCAGAGTTCTGAAATGAACTTAAAATTGGTGCAGGAATTTCCATTCGTGAGCAAGCTCGACCCTAAGATCTATGGCCCACCTGAGTCTGCAATCACAAAGGATCACATTAACTGCGCAATTAAAGGGTTCATGACCGCCGATGAGGTAAAAATAAATAAATTAAAAGCTCTGCTGCTAAGTGTACCATCAATGCCAGGGCACCATCTCTGAATCAATTATAATCTGTGCAGGCCCTTGAGCGCAAGAAGCTCTTTGTGATTGACTACCATGATTGTTATTGCCATACGTGCACAAGGTGAGAGAGCTGGGAGATACCACCTTGTATGGGTCCCGCGCGCTCTTCTTCCTCATGCCTGAGGGTACACTGCGGCCCATCGCCATCGAGCTCACGCGGCCCGCTTCACCAACAAAGCCCCAGTGGAAGAAGGTGTTCACCCCTGGCTTCGACAACACCAGTTCCTGGCTCTGGAAGTTCGCCAAGGCTCATGTGTGTGCTCACGACGCTGGCTATCACCAACTCATCTCCCACTGGTAACTGTTTCACGATCTTCCATTTGGACACACCATTGAATAAAATTGCACTTTCGTAATTATAGAAAATTATATTAGCTTAACACGTGGATTTTTCAGGCTAAGAACTCATTGTTGCACGGAGCCTTACATAATTGCGGCTAATCGGCAACTAAGTGCATTGCACCCTATTTATAGATTACTGCTGCCTCACTTCCGATACACTATGGAGATCAATTCGCTCGCTCGTGAAGCCCTCATCAATGGCAATGGAATCATCGAGACATCCTTTACACCCAAAAAATACTCCTTGCAATTGAGCTCTGATGCATATGATCAGCTTTGGAGATTTGATATGGAGGCCCTACCAGCGGACCTGATTAGAAGGTATATAAACCGACCGATTCCAACTCCGATGGCAAATTTCATTAATGAAAACTCTGTATGTGCTAGTAACCGTGCACATATTTCCCGACTGTCCAAATTAATGGGCCATTTCTTGTATGGATCATGGCTGTAAGACACTCTAGTCTAATGATCCCAACAGTCTGATCGATGGACCAGTGACCAACTAAAAAAGAGGGCCATTGATTACAGCTTAGGGAACTTCAGGTTGGTGAAATCTTTTAGAGTTGAGAATATATACATGACTCATTACAAACTCTAGATCTAAGCTCAGTGTGGGGCCCAGCGCATACCATGGACGTGTCGGATGTAATGCTTTCATCACGTGGGTCCCATCTCCGCCAGTCTTTATGTTTGTATGCATATGTGTCTTTCTCGCACTTACGTGACATTTCTGCTAACGTTCATGATTGAACTACCAGGGGTATGGCAGTTGAGGATCCAACGGCTGAGCATGGCCTAAAGCTGACCATAGAAGACTACCCATACGCCAACGATGGCCTTCTCATCTGGACAGCTATCAAGCAATGGGTCACCGACTACGTGACCCACTACTACACAGACAACAGCCAGGTGTCATCAGATAGCGAGCTCCAAGCATTTTGGACAGAGGTCCGGACCAAAGGCCATGCAGACAAGAAAGACGAGCCATGGTGGCCCACCTTGAACACCACAGATGACCTAATCCATGTCCTGACCACCATCATCTGGGTTGCCTCAGCCCACCACGCCGCAGTCAACTTCGGCCAGTACACCTACGGTGGGTACTTCCCGAACCGGCCCACCATCATGCGGACCAACATGCCAACCGAGGACTTGTCAGGTGACAAACTGGAACGGTTCTGGAAGAGGCCTGAGTCTATGCTGCTGGAGAGCTTCCCATCGCAGGTCCAGGCGACGTTGGTGATGGCTATCTTGGATGTGTTGTCTACTCACTCGTCTGATGAGGAATATCTGGGAAAGGTCCCAGAATCAGCATGGACCAATAATCTTGCGATCAAGGCCGCATTCGAGAAATTCCACGGACGTATGAATGAGATCGAGGGAATCATAGATGAGAGAAACAGCAATATAAATATGAGGAACAGGGCTGGAGCTGGGGTGGTACCATATGAGCTACTGAAGCCATTCTCTGAGCCTGGGGTCACAGGAAAGGGTGTCCCATACAGCATCTCAATCTGAAGTTGGCAAATGGAGGGGTAGTTTGGTAATTAGTATAGATTATGTGTATTTATAGGGAATTCGTAGTTGGATTGTTGCAGGAACGGTACAATAAGGATATGCGTGGGTTGAGTTGAGATATCTAATAAAAATGGAATGGCTTAGGCCCTGTTTGGTGGATGCCTAAAAATGAATTGCTCTCATTTTGTTAATTGTAATTATGTATATATTAGTGATTGTTGGTTATTTAGAAACAAATATAATCTCTGTTACATATTTATAATTAACTAAATTAAATGAGGTTAACTCTACCAAATAGGCCCTTCGTAATATTAGATAATTAAGAATGTCAGCTAGGATTGTCAATCGGCTGAGCTGGCCTGACCTGTTAGGCTTCTGGACCTGGCCCGCTCTATGCTGGGCTTGGGCTCGCGTATCTGGCCTGGATATGGCTCAGGGCTGAAAATCAAGCCCGTTTGTTAATATTCTTTGGCCATTTGTTTTTTTTTTTTTTTTTTTTGTTTAATAATGTTCTTTTTTACTATTTGCTATTAGGTTTTGACAGAATAAGCAACGTGGTGTCACAACTGGCATGCATCATGCGAGGGCTGACTTCCAACTTTAGATGCACACGTGTGATCGATCTGGCATGCATTAATTAGTAACGCGTATGATGCACATGCCATGTACCAGAAATCAGTATAGTACAAAGCCACAGGTACGTTTGGATAGGAATAAATAGAGGTAAATGGATGCAATTGGGAGTAAATGAAGGTAAATGGTAATTGAGGTGTGCTGGGATATGAGTAAATGCATGTAAATAGCATGCCTTTTTTTGAACTCTCTTGGAGAGTTGCCCGTGTAAATGAAATGCTTTTTTGAGCTCTCTTGGAGTGTCGCAGGTGTAAATAAAGGTTTCACTATGCACATGTCCATCACTCACATGTCATGCTAATGATACTTTGAAATAATCTAATGATCAACTACATCACTAAAATCACACCGAAATGATGATTTAAAGTTGGTCCCAAGGATGATCATATAAACGGTCGGTTAAAAAAGTTGGTAAGTTGCTTGTTTGGTATCCTTATATTGGTAGCTTACCTGAGGCTTAAAATTTCTTCATTTTTTTTTTATAAATTATATATTTCAATAGACTTATTAAAATCATTATATTAAATATTGCATGTGTATACTAAGTTGGGATATTAAAGCTGATTTAAGATGTCCTATATCTTTCTGCAAATGTATTAAAAAACTTAAATGCATTTCAATTCCTCCCATTTACTTCTATGCAAATAGGATATTTGAATTTCAAATGCATTTCACTAAGGGTTTGTTTAATAAAATTGCTCAAAAATTACTAAATTCAGTAAAGCCTGTTTAATTTCTTGAATCTTTCATAGATGTCTTGTAAATTGGTAATGATTATTTTCTTAAGTAATTACCACATGGTTACCAATGCTTGATTTAACTGGCCTATTTTTTAACACTAAAACTAAGGATGTAAGAAATATATGTGGGGCCCACCATGATGTATGTGACTTATCCACACCATCCATCTGTTATGCCCGCTGAATTTATGCATGAACTAAGAAATGAGGTAGATCTAAGGCTCAAGTCGACCACACCACTGGAAAAAGTGAATTGAGCATTGTTTCCTTTGTTGTGGCCCACTTGAGCATTGGATCTATCTCATTTTTTGAATCATGCCTCAAAATGTTTTGGTAAAAAAGATGGCCGGCACAGATATATCATATATATCACGATGGCCCCCACCAGTGTAAATCAATACTTTTAGACCCATTTTCCAAGAAAAATACCTGCACATTTTCACAGAGGATGAAAATATAATTTTGATTATTTACCAGATTGAGTTTCATATTAATTTATCTTCATTCACGTGAGGTAGACCTGACTATTAGATTCAACGAAAGAGACAACAAATTAGCCTGCATCCCACTCCTACTATTCCATTTTTGGCCCATCTGAGTTTCGGTTCTATCTCTAGCTGATTTTCCACTTCAAGGCCTAACATTGACGATAAAATCTATGAATATAGTGGATTTTACATTTACAACATGGTGCGCCTCACTGGCGGAGGTGTTTCACACACTCCATAAAACAGGTATTGCTGAGGAATCCAATGCGTTCAGAAGAGTGTAGCCACAGAATTTGGCACCCTTTTTCCGGTTGCATGCAGATCATTGCTGACTGTTGCTGATTATTTATTTATTTATTCTTCTTAAATCATTATTTTTAAAGCCTCCAATCAAAGGTTTATGGTTCCCATATGAGATATGAACGATGGGTCGTAGCAGATGTTGGAAAAACCCAGCATTTCTTGGATGTTCTGTGGTCTCGCTATTGTAACATATGATGGCTTTAAGCCCCCACACACAGCTATAAGACTGCAAATGTACACGCCATATGTGTGGGCTCGCAAAAGTGTAACATCCGGTTGCATCAGAAGGACACTGGTGTGCAGATGCTACTGATCCAAGTAGCAGCAGGTCGGCCCATTAATTAGTCAAGTAGCATTAGTAGGACCCATTAGATGAACGATTAGGATCCACCACTACCCTAGCTTACAATTTTTATTTATTTATTTATTTAGTTTTTTGTTGAGGAACAAATATTTCCACGTAGATCTCATTGAAAAAGGGAAAACATCCTTGTGAATTTTAAAAAAATAGTTACTGTATAATTCTCGACCCTAGGATATCTACACCATGATCAGGTTTCCAGTACATATTAATTAATGGGGCAGATTGTGCATCGATCCAAATGATTGATGTAATGGGCCACTATAAATGCTCCATCCACGAACATCTATGAATTCTTTGTTGTCCGATGTTTTAAATCTATCTATTGCTCAGTTCGGTTTGACGAGATTGACAGGCCACTTATCCCATTACAAATCAATATGACTTAAATCTATCTATTGCTCAGTTGGGTTCGATGAGATTGATTGATGGGACATGTCTCATTACAAATCAATATGATTGAAAGTGGCTTCCATTATATTGATAGACATCAATGGTACTTGATATTATTAAAGTTTCTATTAACCAACTTGTACAGTTTTACAAAATTACTTTTTTTTTTTTTTCATTTTACATAATATATATACGGGTGTAATCAGGATTAGGATAAAGAAAATAAGGGGTAAATGTGTTTAAGGAACTAAGAGAGTTTGAGAGAGAGAGAGAGAGAGAGAGAGAGAGAGAGAGAGAGAGAGAGAGAGAGAGCCATGACTTTTTTTTTTTTTTTTTTTTTTTTTTTTTTTTTTGAAACGGTAAGTTTTCATCTCTTAACTTCATTATTCATAGTATATTATTGCTTTGTGCCATGACTTTTTTTTGCAGGAATTTTTTCATGTAAATTTAAATTGTTCTCTAGTTGGATTTGTTTGTACATTTGTGATTATTTTGTTTAATTCCTCTTTCCATGCTTCTGCGAGTTACAACAATGTGTAGAACATCTATTTTATGCAACATGTAAAATGCCTGAATTCTATCATGTTGCATATGTAAGATTCACTCTATCCATTACAAAAAGCTACTATTTCAACCATAAGCACTAAACAGAAGTGAATTAAAAACTCACATGCCCTACATCAACTTTAAATATAAAATTGTTTCTAAAACTGCTTAGATGAATAAGGTGCAGCTCGTCTTGGGTTTTTTATTCTTTTATTTTTTCATTTTATAAGGATGAGTTCGTATTCTTTATATCCTGATGAGGTAGAACTGATTAATGGATATGATGAAAGATACACAACATGTTGACCTCACACTCAAATTTATAGTTCACATCCCATTTCTACCATTCCATGTGTGGCTTGTTCACACCCAAGTATTGGGTTATGATGTTGTAATAATCTCAATAAGACCGAGGTCGAATCCACATGGACTAAACCTTGTACGTAATCTAAAAGTAATTCAAAATAGAACTGGAAGAAGATGTAATCTAAATCAAGTGAATATGAGGGAATAATGGTGAAATAATAAACTAAAATTTGTAGAATTCAAAGGTGGGAAACTAGGGATTTAGAGGATCCACTTGTAGAGATCAGGGAGATCTACGCTTGATTTATGAACTCAACTGGACTTCGATCGAGTCCCATGTTCATCCAGTTGGAAGATACATCACTAAAGCTCAATCTGAACTTCCTTTAATCTAGTTTTTAAAGAGATGAAAGGAATGAGAATTAGAGTGGATTCCATCACAAAACCATGCCCATGAGACAAAGTAAACAACAGAATTATGCCAATCCACAACCAATCAGAGAGATATATGAATGTTAGGAAGGGTTCCATCATCCAACCATGCCCAGGAGATGATGGTGAACAACAGGGTTCCCAAATTTATAAACCCTATAATGCTAAGAACATGCTCAAAGCTATCACAGATCCATTGTAATTTAAGTTACAACAAACCATTAAAACTGAAAGCATTCCTATTAATCAAACTAGAATCAACAGACAGTTCAATTAAAGCATGAATTCAAGTCATAGGCACAACCCATTACGCTACAAGCTTCACCTCTTAGCCCTAGCTAAGAGGCGTAGCCCATCATAGACATGATCATGCTAGACTCTTAAAAATATAAGGGAGGAAGAAAGAAAACCAAGAGAAAGGATAGAAAAGAATGAAGAGGGAAGAGGCTAGCCCAAGCTCTCACTGTTTCCACGTCTCCAAACGTCCCAAGCTCTCTTTCTTTCCACGCCCAACCATAGCCTCCACGGATGCCTAAAGAATAATTTTTTTTGTCCATCTAAAGATTTGCACGTCTCAGGGATCCCCTTGCCTCTCTCTTTCTCTTGCTTTTTATAGAGCCTGGAAGGGCGGTCGGCTGTTTGTAGATCAGCTGGAGTCGGAAAACCGACTCTCCTTACGTGATAGAAATCGTAAACTAAATAGACTGCGCACCCCTGTTTTGCGTTTGATTTGTGTTTTCATGGATGGCCGTCTAATCTGACCAATCCGACTCCTTGGACAATCCTCGATACAGGGTTTTGGACGATCTAGATTGCTGATCCGATCACTTCCTTGATCAAAGAATAGCCCACCGTGGCCGGTTTTCATGGATGCACTTTCCTGCTTAACAGAGTATGTTGTGATATCGGTGGGCCCCACAGTATTGTTTTCAGAGAAATCCACTCCGTTCATTGTATTCCTGACGAAAAACCAGTCAGGAAGGGGTGGTTTTGGTAGGTTCTAGCGTGACCCATTGTATCAACTCAAGCTGCCGTTCATCTTGCATTTGAACGGCTGAGAACCCAACCTCGTTATTTCTTGGAATTTGGTCACCTAGGCCTTGTTAATATGGACCATGGGGTTCGAATGGACGGTCTGGATTGGACCGTCGAATCACGATGGTGGCCTACAAGGACCCAACCGCAATCGTCCGTGGAACGCTGGCGAGAAACAGAGATTTCTGTTTCTCAGTTCGGGTCAGCTTCTGTTGACCGGACTTCTCCTGTCCAGTGCACTGTTTGCATGCCCAACCCCATGTGGGGTCCACTATGATGTATGTGAGAAATTCGCTTCGTTCATCCGTTTTGCCACCTCATTTAATGGGTTGAGACTAAAATTAAAACATATATAGATATTACGTGGGCCCCATATCAGAGTTTTATGGGCTGATCTGCCCGGTGGGCTACTTCCACAAGGATCCAATGGCTTAAATTCGACGTGTACGGTTAATTTTGGGTCTTTAGGCTAGATATAAAGTTTCGAACCGAACGGATGGTGAAAACCCTGTGATCTTGCATTCTGGATGACTTTCAGACCCATTTAAACCCAATCACTTGATTTTCTTGGTGACTTCAGAGCGTTAAATCCATGCTTTTAGTACCCTTTTCCAGTCCAGGCTCCTAAATACACCCTGCATCACAAACACGATTAAAGTAAGGCGTTAAACGATATCATGCTCATAAAATTAGGTAATAACTGGGGTCTAATATGCAATATTTGACCCTCAACACAATTTCCAACCAGCATTTTGCTAGTTCCGAGCAAAGTATGTGAAAAATAAGTTGAGAATTATAGGACAATTTCTATAAACTCGAGTATTTTTTTTTTTTTTTAACAATCCAGATACTAGAAGTCTAAGATTCATGAATTTTGGGCATTACTTTCTCTTGGACTCAAGCGCACGGTAAACTTCATAGTTAAGCTCAAAGTATTAATCCATCAATTAGAAAACAAATTCTAAACATTGAGTTCCATGGGTGTATAGTGTAATCTCGGCTTGTCATCATTAAAAGATCCTTTCATTCTACCAACCTTTTATTTTTCCATTAAAAATAATGTTGAGGGTCAAATATTGCATATTAGACCCCAGTTATTGCCTGAATTTATGAACATGGTACTGTTTAACGGTCCGATTTAATCGTATTTGTAATGCAAGGTACATTTACGAGCTTGGACCGAAACAAGGTGCTAAAAGCCATGAGTTAATGCTCAGAATTCACTGAAGCATGAGACGGACCCCAGGAGATTGAGATCGAGATCGAGAGATATACATGCCAGAAATATGAGGAAATCGAGAAATTGAAGCTCAAGTGGCTTGAAAGACGTCCAAAATGCAAGATCACAGGGTTCTCACCATCCGTTTGGCTTGAAACTTCATACAAGACCTGAAGACCATATATTAACTGTACACGTCGAATTTCAAGCCTCAGATCCCTGTGGAAGTGGCCCAACAGACAGATCAACCCACATATCAGTGATTTGGGGCCCACCTGGTCTCTGGATATGCTTCAATTTTGGTCTCAACTCCTTAACTTGTATGAGGAAAGGAATGGATGGAGCGGATTCTTCGTATACATCAAAGTGGGACCCACCTTACATGGTGCGTGTGCACAGCACACGCACAGGCACCGTGCACCGAACAAAGCAAAGTCGGTCAGTGTTGCGCTGACCGACGATTCCTCTAAAAAAAAATGGAAGACACAACCGCGTCTTCGCTGCCGACGCCGGATCTTGATTGTGGGCCCCACTCGTCATTCTTTTGAAAGATCAGAGTTGTCCATTCGACCTGTAGGATGGCTAAGACTAGTGCCTAGGTGTTATTTTTTCCAACATGCAAGCGAACGCGTGATTATCTTATCGAAACGGAGAACGGATGGTGCAATGCAAAGTTCTGTGGGCCACACAGAAATCAGGTCGGTCTCGGCCTGTCTGGAGGGTTTTTCGTCATTAAGACAATGGACGACATGGATTTGCCATGCAACGTCGTCCTGGGGCCCACCGATCATCAGAGCAATGGTCCGTAAGCTCTGTTTCGCGACAGAGGTCGCGGTTGATCTCTGTGGGCCACCATCTTGGTCCATATGATGAATCTGGACCGCTCATCAGGCTTTAAAAGGCCCTATAAACATGGCTTAGGTGACCAAATCTTAGAAGAAGTGGAGATCAGTCTCCATTCATACAAATAGAAGGCTGACGGTGCAACAAAAAATATGGGTGGGACACACCAAATTCGGTCCAAAAATTGTCTAGTTTTACCGAATTTTCAAGGGCGATCCAATGAACGGATTGAATTTTTCAGCAATTCCCGATAATGGGCCCCACTTTCAGCACAACGCAAGACTGTTACGGCAAGAAATGCGTAAAACTTTCACACCTGCTGTGCGTAAAGAAAACGCCATCTCCATGCGGAAGTTCTCACTGACCGACCTGTTTTTGCTATAAAGAGAAGAGAGAAGAGAGGGTTGAGGCATTGAATTTCCAAGGAGAGAACGTGAAGCAGGGGAGAGATTTTTCTTGTTTTTTTTTTTTTTTTTTATGTTTTATTATTCTTAATTTCTTTAAGATACTCTGCCTAATCATGTCGATGTTAGGCTATGCCTCTTAGCTAGGCTAAGAGGTGAAGCTTGTAGCGTGATGGGAGAACTTCTTACTTGTGCCTTTTGTTTAGACTAAACTGATGTTGATTTTAGTTTAATTAAGGAAATGTTTTTAGTTTTTAATGGTCTATTGTGACTAAAATTACAATGGGTCTGCGATAGCTTTGAGCATGTTTACTGAGGGTCAAATATTGCATATCAGACCCTGATTACTGCCTAGATTTACAAACACAATAATGTTTAATGCCTTATTTTAACTGTGTATGTGATGCAAGGTGGAATTACGAGCGTAGACTAAAGAAGGGTACTAAAAGCGTAGATTTGACGCTCTGAAATCACCACAGCAAGGGACGGACTCCAGAGGACTGATATTGAAGAATTTACACGCCAAGGATCCGAGAAAATCAAGCTGTTCTCGTTAAAGAGGCCTAAAATTGGTATAAAATGCAGGATCACATGGTTTCCGCCATCAGATTGACTCGAAACTTCATACATGTGATGGGGGCCGTAAATTAACCGTACATATTAAATTTCAGCCATTGAAGATCTCGGGAAGTGGTCCAACGGACAGATCAGCCCATTAATCTCCAATTTGGGGCCCACCTGATATTTGGAACTGCCTCAACTTTGGTATTGACGGCTTAAATGATATGGCAGAATGTATGGACGGAGCAGATCTTATACATACATCACGATGGACCTCACATGTCCAGTGTGTGTACACCATGTACACGGCACTGGCCGTGCACCGAACAAAGCAAGTCGGTCAGCGATTGCGCTGACCGATGATTTCTCTTTAAAAAAAAAATGCAAACAGCGTTTACGCTATCCATTTTTTCGGAAGCTGGTGGGCCACCAACATGGATCATCTGTCCGATCCGGACCGTCCATTAGCTCCACGTGGTCTCTCTTACTACTGTATAGGTGGCACAATTCCAAGAAGTAGCGGAGAATGGTTTCTGATTGTCCAAACGAAGATTAGACGATCGTGACATCAAACAAGTGGGCCACTTCAACGATCAACCAAAACCATCCATCCGACACCGAAATCTTGTCACGGATCTGATGGACGGGGTGGATTTCTTAATACCAAAGCAACGTGGATCCCACCGACTTTCTTTCTAAGATATTTTGAAAACGACAATTGCCGTTCGCTGTTCGCGGTAACAGAGACCGTCGGTTTCTGTTGTGGGCCCCACCTATTGTCCATTTAGGCAATCCAACCCGTTCACCAGATTCCCATGGCCCATGTTACCATGGCCTAGATGTCAGAAGTTCAAGATATGACAGTGAGGACGATCTCCAAACGTCTAACAGACATTGGACGGTGTAGCAGAAAACTTGTGGGCCACACTGAAATCAACTGGGTCTTGGGCTCTCCGATTGGTTTTTCGTCTTGAAGACAATAAACGGAGTGGATTTAACATACATTAGAAGGAGTGGACCCGACTCTCCTCTAAAAATGGCAATTGCCGTGCTGCTGCTGCATAACAGACGGACCACGTCCGTTTGCGGAAGACGGTGGGTCATCATCATGGCCCACATGATAAATCCACGCCTCCATCCTATTCAGGACAAAATTTCGGTCAGCCACCACTAATTTCGTATACAGACGTGATCTGAAGACGGTCCAGACGTTCAAAAAAGCAGGAGCTTTTACGCTGCGACACGCCAAACAGCTTCCGTTTTTAGAGGATGGTGGCCCACTATCACAGATCAGATCTCAGATCCACACCATCCATCTTGAAGCCAGCTCAAAACCGACCGGACACCGGATCTCTCACCTTCATTGTCGACAAGGAATCAAACCAAATTCGCACCAGTTGGGTTTCCTAAACGGAGACGGAAACTCTCTATTTTTCTTTCGCACAGAGTCCGTCCGCTGCTCCATCAGCGGCCCACCTCGATCATCGAACTGCTGATCCCAACCATCCAGAGTGTCCAGAGGAGGGTGCCGACCAAAATCTCCTATTCCCTTGTAGCCATTAATACAGATAAGATCGTAAGGGTTGAATATTTCGCCAGACGTTGATCCACGCAGTGGCCCATCAAAAGCTCAGATCTATTTCAAATTTCGAATATTGGCCTAAGTGGACACTACTGAAACAATGGTCGATTCAGATTTGCTGAATGATCATCGAAAGTGGATCTCACGGATATCACCGAATCCAATGCCCAAACACATGGCCAGTTTCTATTTTTAAGGTGCGGAAATTCTTCAAAAGGGACGCCCTCTCCATGGCCAGCTGGCTGCGTAAGCTCCTGCAGCCACCTCCCTGTTGCTATAAAGAGAGAAGAGAGAAGGGAGAAGGGGAATCGACGGCTGGAAAGAGAGAGAGAGACAGGGAACGTGAGAGAGATATAGAGATTTTTTATTCTGTTTTTGTTTCTCTTCTTCTATGAATCTTATAGAGTTTAATCTAGTTATGCTAGGCTAAACCCCTTAGCTAGGGCTAAGGGGTGAAGCTTGTGGCGTGATGGGACCGATTCTATGGCGTTGATTTATGGTTATGAACTGATGTTTGGTTCTAGTTTGATTAATTGAAATATTCATAGTTTTTAATGATTTGTTGTGACTTAAATTACAATAGATCTGCGATGGCTTTGAGTATTTCCTTCTTCCTCATATTTTGATTATGAATTCAGGAAACGTTGTTGTTCGCCATTGCCCTTTGGACATGGTTGGATGATGGAATCCTTCCTAACATTCATACATCTTCTGATTGGTTATGGATTGGTTTTTGTTTTGTTGTTTACCTTGTCTCATAAGCATGGATTTGTGATGGAATCATATCTAATTCTTATACCTTTCATCTATTTGAAAACTAGATCAAAAGGAAGTTCACATTGATTTTCAGGTTATATCTTCCAACTGGATGAAGATGGGACTCGAAGTCCAGTTGAGTTCATGAATTGACCATAGATCTCCCTGATCTCTACAAGTGGATCCTCTGAATCCCTAGTCTCCCTTCCTCTGAATTTCTTATGTTTTACATTACTATTTCACTATTATTCCTCAAAATTCATCTGATTTAGATTTCATCTTTTTTTAATTCCGATTCTAGTTAGTCTCAAATAACGTACAGGTTTCAATCCCTGTGGATTCGACCTCGGTCTTACCGAGTTTATTACTACATCACAACCCTATACTTGGGGAGTGAACAAGTTTTTGGCGCTGTTGCCGGGGATTGACGGCTACGTTTTTTTTGAAATTAACTGATTTTAGGATTAATTTAAGATTAGGACCTTTTTGATTTTTAGGTTTATTTTTAGAATTTTTTAATTCTAGGTTTTCCTTTAATTTTTAGAAATTTTCTCTCAAGTAACTTTCTAGTTTTAGATAGTTTTCCTTTTTAGAAACTAACCCAACTTTCTTGTTTTGTAGGATTCTGAGATAGGTTTCTAAATTGGTAATTTCTCTCTTATTATTATTATTATTTTTTTCTTTCCTTGCTATTTCTAGATTAGGATTCCTTTTTAGTAAGTTTCTAATTCTAACTCTTTTAGAATCTAATTTTGTTTCTTATTTTATTCTGTTTAGAAACTAACTTTCCTGTTTTGTAGGCCTTTTAGAAATTTCTAATTCGGTAAGCTCTTTCTAAATTCTACTTTCTATTTTTAGAATTTCTGTTACTAACTTACTTTCTAGTTTAAGAACTTTCCTCTTTTGTTATAGAAATTTTATACTCTCTTAGAAATTTCTCTTTTTCTAAATTAGAAACTAGTTTACTGCTATTTCTCTTCTTAGGATTTTCTAATTTTAGGTTAGAATTTCTCTACTTTCTATTTTTAGAACTTTTCTATTTCTAGGCTTTCATTTATTTTAGAAAATTTTTTCCTTTTTAGAAACTAACATTACTTTCTATTTTAGGATTAGGATTTCTAATTTAGAACTTTCTAACTTTAAGTTTAGAACTTTCCTCTTTTGTTTTTAGAAACTAGGTTAGTTATTTTCCTTTTTAGAAACTCTTCCTAATTTTAGAAACTAACTCATTTTTCCTTTATTTTTAGAAACTTTCTAATTCTAGGTTTAGGAAACTTTCCTTTTCTAGAAACTAACTTTGTTTCCACCTTAGAATTTTCTAACTTTAGAATTTCTATTTTTAGAAACTCATCTCTTTTTAGTTTCTTTTTGCAGGATCTTAATTTAGGGACTCTAATTTGGTAACTTCCTTCCAACCCTCTCTTTCTTTTTGGATTTTTATTTCCCTTCTTACGATTAGGTTTAGAATTTGATTGAGGGCTGTGAGTGTTTCATGCCCAAGTGGGCTCGTTACAACACTCGACGTCTCTTGACTGAAGGAGGATTAGTTGAGGGGTTAACTGTCCATACTTGTACAACAGCAGCAAGTATTCCTTAAACAGCTTATATGCAACATCAAAATCAAGTAAAAATGGTATTTGTTTGGTGTGCATACCTTCCTTGCCACTAGTCGACACTTCGTTGAGTCATTTCATCAAACACTTGGTGAGCAACATCAATATCAAAATAAATGACTCATCGAACTTCAAAGAAGAAATCCTGAAAATAAAAAAGAAAGAGAATTTCGTTTCATGAATTTAACACTATCAAACAATCATGAATATATTAAAGCTGAAAAGATCAAAAGAATATCACCTTCCAGAAGTGGAGACCCTAATCCGTTGGATTTGTATGCCGATGAGGTGTGGTCGGAGCACTGTTACAATGCCATCGTAGGGCAGCTGCGTTGCGGTAGAACAAGGCAGCTGGGTTGCGGTAGAGAGAGAGAGGGGGGGAGAGAGTGCGAGAGAGAGAGAGTGATAGGGAGAGAGAGTGCGAGAGAGAGAGAGAGACAGGGAGAGAGAGAGCGCAAGAGAGAGAGAGAGAGAGGAGAGAGAGAGAGAGAGAGAAAGAGAGAGAGAGAGAGAGAGAGAGAGAGAGAGAGAGAGAGAGAGTGCGTGAGAGAGAGAGAGAGAGACAGGGAGAGAGAGTACGCGAGGGAGATACAGAGAGAGCGCGAGAATTATAGTGTTTAGGCGCGGCTCTGTTTTAAGCGCGAGCCCAAATTTGGGCTCTTCTGACGGACGGACCGATTAGGGACTCCGTGGGGCCCACCATGATGTATTTCGTTAATCCATTCCTATCCATAATTTTAAAAAATTATTTTACTTTAGGAAACCAAATTTCACGTATATTTAAGGCCCAACTAGACCACACCATAAGAAGCAACTGTAAGTTAATATCAATGTTTCCTACCGTGTGGTCCACTTGAGCCTTCGATCTAGCTGATTTTTTTTTCAACCTCTAAAGTAATATTTACAAATATATAGACGGCTTAGATAGAACATATAGTTTTTTTAGGCCTCATAGAGCCCCTTATAACACTATTAATTATTAATGGTGTATCAACTTTTTAGCTACGGATTAAAACCGTAGCAAGTATAACTAAGGTTTATATCCGTAGCAAAAAAGTAACGTGGTCTGAATCCTTTGCCTCTTTTTTTGGTAGTGTTCCCTTGAATCTCATTCTTATCATAGAGGCATTTGATTGCTTGGGCATCGATTTCATGGGACCATTCCCCTAATCCTTTGGAAATCTATATATTTTACTCGCCGTAGACTATGTTACTAAATGGGTTGAAGCGATTCCGTGTCGGAATAATGACCATTGCACGGTCATTAAATTCCTTAAAGAGAACATCCTTTCCCGATTCGGAACGCCTCGAGCCATCATTAGTGATGGGGGCTCACACTTTTGTAATAGGCCATTTGAGAGTTTAATGAAGCAATACGGTATCTCCCATAAGGTGAGCACCCCATACCACCCACAGACAAGTGGGCAAGCTTAGATTTCCAATAGGGAAATCAAACACATTTTAAATAAAATGGTTAACCCTGACCGTAAGGATTGATCAATCCGATTGACCGATACCTTATGGGCTTACCGTACTGTTTTTAAAACCCTTATTGGAATATCTCCCTTTAGACTTGTCTATGGGAAGGCTTGTCACTTGCCTGTGGAGTTGGAACATAAAGCGTACTGGGCGATCAAAAATCTGAATTGCAATCTGGACAACGCTGGCTCACTACGCAAACTTCAGTTGAATGAACTTAATAAAATCCGGAATGACGCATACGAGAACTCGAGAATTTACAAGGACAGGATGAAGGCATTTCATGATCAACATATTCTGAGGAAATCATTCACGCCAGGTCAGAAAGTCCTTTTGTATGACTCTCGACTACATCTCTTTCCGGTAAGCTTCGATCTCGTTGGACCGGCCCTTACATTATTGTTAGTACTGCTTATCTTCATGGGGCCGTCGAGATAAGAGATTCCGACAATGGCAAAGAGTTTAAAGTAAATGAACATCGATTAAAACCATTTGTCGAGAAATTTGATTCAGAGGACATGTCCATGCCTCTGGCTGCTCCTATTTACTAGGATTGATTTCCTAGTCTGATGGAGGTATAGGTAAGTGTATCGCTTGCATAGGACTAGGATAGTTTGCTTTATACATTGTTTTAAGATAGTTTGCTTTTGTTGGTTTCTCTCTTGGCTGACCCACTCTGATATCTTTGGAAAGCCTCATGATTCTTTCGTCCAGGTACTATGTTTCTATCACTCATCTTTTACTTTCATTGTCCCATGTGCATTGCATGCTTATTTCCTTTACATTAAGGACAATGTAGATTTTAGGTTGGGGGTGGGAGATTAGGTTGCCTAATCAGTGTTTTCTTGGTTTTGAGCAGAAAATTGTGGAAAATTTAAAAAAAAGAATTCTAAAATTTCTGGTAAATTTGATGTGATGTTGATGACCATCTTTGATTTAGAACTACAAGATACGTAATGTTGGATTTATGACTCTTGGATTCAGTCATCTATTAGACTTCACAATTAAGTTTGAACTGTTAATCCAGGATTAGAAGTTTTAAACAATGATTGAGTCATGATTTCACAAGACACATCTCGCTTACACATTAAGGTTTCAATTCAATATTGAATGATTAACTTGGTAATCACTAAGCATGAAAGGAACCAGCCTGAAAAATTTAGCATCAGTTTATAAAGAAAGAATTGAAAGGGTTAGTCGAATAATCTTCACCATAGTTTTGCTCCCTATAGATGAAGATATGATTTCCTAAGGTTGACATTCGAAACAGCTGAGCTACTGGTTTTCACCATAGGTTTGCTCCCTATAGGTGAAGATCTGATTGCCCTCGGCATTACTTAATACACAAAAAAAAAAAAAGAAGAAGAAAAAGACAAAAGACGGAAGAATGAAAGAATGATCTGTGTGGCACATTTAGTTTTTGGGTGTTCTGAATGCTCTTGTTACTTACCAATGGTATCATAAAATAGTGAAATGAATTTTAATGATGATAAGCCGAGATTACACCATACACTCATGGAACTCAATGTTTAGAATTTTTTTAATAGATAGATTAATATCCTTGGACTTGATTATGAAGTCTACCATACGCTCGTGTCCAGGAGAAATTAATGTTCACCATTCATGAATCTTAGATTTCTAGTATTTGGCTTGTTTTCAAAAATCACTCGAGTTTATAGAAACTGTCCTGTAATTCTCAACTTATTTTTCGTATACCTTGCTCGAGACTAGCAAGATGTTGGTTGGGGGTTGTGTTAAGGGTCAAATATTGCATATTAGACCCCAGTTATTGCCTGAATTTACGAACATGGTACTGTTTAACGGTCCGATTTAATTGTATTTGTAGTGTAAGGTATATTTGTGAGCTTGGACCGAAACAAGGTGCTAAAAGCCAAGAGTTAATGCTCAGAATTTACTGAAGTATGGGATAGACCCTAGGAGACCGAGATCGAGAGATATACACGCCAGAAATCCAAGGAAACCGAGAAACTGAAGTTCAAGTGGCCTGAAAGACGTTTAAAATAAAAGATCACGAGGTTCTCACCATCCGTTTGGCTCGAAACTTCATACAAGACCTGAAGACCATATATTAACCATACACGTCGAATTTCAAGCCTCAGATCCCTGTGGAAGTGGCCCAACGGATAGATCAACCCACATATCAGTGATTTGGGGCCCACCTAGTCTCCAAATATGCTTCACTTTGGTCTCAACCCCTTAATTTACATGAGGAAAGGAATGGACGAAGCGGATTCTTCGTATACATCAAGGTGGGACTCACCTTACATGGTGTGTGCACAGCACACGCACAGGCGCCGTGCCCCGAACAAAGCAAAGTCGGTCAGCGTTGCGCTGACCGACAGTTCCTCTAAAAAAAAAAAACAGAAGACGCAACAATGTCTTCGCTGCCGACGTCGGGTCTTGATTGTGGGCCCCACTTGTCGTTCTTTTGAAAGATCAGAGCCGTCCATTCGACCTGTATGATGGCCAAGACCAGTGCCTAGGTGTTGTTTTTGCCAACATGCAAGCGAATGATTGATTATCTTATTGAAACAAAGAACGGACGGTGCAATGCAAAATTCTGTGGGCCACACAAAAATTAGGTCGGTCTCGGCCTGTCTGGAGGGTTTTTCATCATAAAGACAATGAACGGCATGGATTTGCCATACAACATCGTCCTGGGGCCCACCGTTCATCAGAGTAGTGGTCCGTAAGCTCTATTTCGCGACAGAGGTTGCGGTCGATCTCTGTGGGCCACCATCATGGTCCATATGATGAATCTGGACCATCCATCAGGCTTTAAAAGGCCCTATAAACATGGCTTAGGTGACCAAATCTTAAAAGAAGTGGAGATCAGTCTCCATTCATCCAAATAGAAGGCTGACGGTGCAACGGAAAAGATGGGTTGGACACACCAAATTTGGTCAAAAAATTGTCTAATTTTACTGAATTTTCAAGGGCGATCCAATGAACGGATTGGATTTTTCAGCAATTCCTGATAATAGGCCCCACTTTCAGTACAGCGCAAGACTGTTACGGTAGGAAGTGCATTAAACTTCCGCACCTGCTGTGCGTAAGGAACGCCATCTCCATGCAGAAGTTCTCACTGACCGACCTGTTTCTTCTATAAAGAGAAGAGAGA
Organism: Magnolia officinalis; assembly: GCA_021015155.1. Lineage (NCBI taxonomy): Eukaryota > Viridiplantae > Streptophyta > Magnoliopsida > Magnoliales > Magnoliaceae > Magnolia > Magnolia officinalis. The sequence continues at coordinate 120,135,596 of JAJHSJ010000002.1, read as the reverse complement.
ATAGAGGGTTGAGGCATTGAATTTCCAAGGAGAGAACGTGAAGTAGAGGAGAGGTTTTTCTTATTTTTTTTTATGTTCTATTTTTTATGTTTTATTATTCTTAATTTCTTTAAGATACTCTGCCTAATCATGTCGATGTTAGGCTAAGCCTCTTAGCTAAGGCTAAGAGGTGAAGCTTGTAGCGTGACGGGAGAACTTCTTACTTGTGCCTTTTGTTTGGACTGAACTGATGTTGATTTTAGTTTAATTAAGGAAATGTTTTTAGTTTTTAATGGTCTGTTGTGACTAAAATTACAATGGGTCTGCGATAGCTTTGAGCATATTCATTTCCTTTTTTATGTTTATGACGTTAGGAAGCCCTGTTGTTCACCATCGTCTCCAGGGCATGGTCGGATGATGGTACCCTTCTTAACCTTCATATCATGTTGATTGGTTGTTAATTAGTTTAATTTTATTGTTTACTTTGTCTCCTGGGCATGGTTTTGGTGATAGAACCCATTCTGATTCTTATACCTTTCATCTCTTGAAAACTAAATCAAAGTAAGTTCAGTTTGATTTCCATAGTTACACTCTTCAACTAGATGAAGATGGGACTCTAAGTCTAGTTGAGTTCTTGAAACAGGCATAAGATCTCCCTGATCTCTACAAGTGGATCCTCTAAATCCCTAGTTTCTTACCTCTGAATTCTTGAAGTTTTAGATTAATATTTCACCATTATTCCTCAAATTACACTCGATTTAGATTTCATCTTATTCTAGTTTTAGTTCTACTTACTTTCAGATTACTTACAAGGTTCAGTCCCTTGGGATTCGACCTCGGTCTCACCGAGTTTATTACTACATCACAACCCTATACTTGGGGAGTGAACAAATAATGCCAAGGAGGGGAATCAAATCCTCACCTATAGGGAACAAACCTATGGTGAAAACCAGTCACCCAACCCTTTCCAAATGTCAATCTTGGGGAATCAAATCCTCACCTATAGGGAGCAAACCTATGGTGAAGACCATTTGCCCAACCCTTTCCAAAGGCAGCTGTTTTTATTTATTTATTTATTTATTTATTTTCTTTCTCTTCAATTCTAGCATGATGGGCTAGCATGATGTGCAAATTTCTCAGGCTGGTTCCTTTCATGCTTAGTGATTACTAAGTTAATCCTTCAATATCTTACTGAAACCTCAATGTGTAAGCGAGATGTGACATGTGAAATCATGACTCAATCAATGTTTACAACTTCTAATCATGGATTAATAATTCGAACGTAACTGTGAAATCTAACAAATAAATAAATCCAAGAGTAGTAAATCACCAACATTTCATATCTTATACTTCTCAAATCACGACTATCCTTCAAAATCACTTCGAATTCACAAGAAAGTTCAGAAAAATTTAAAATTTTTTCACAAATTTCGCTCAAGACCAAGAAAACACTGATTAAGTAACCTAATCTCCCACCCCCAACCAAAAATCTACATTGTCATCAATGTAAAAGATATGAGCATACAATGCACATGAGATAATAAAAGTAAATGAGAAGTGATGGGAAGATAGTACCTAGACGAAGGGATTAAGAAGCTTTTACCAAAGAGATCGCAGTGTGAGAGTGGGTCAGCACAAGAGTAAAGCAAACTATCCTAAACTATCCTAAAACAACGGGAAAGAAAACTAACCTAATGGCATAAAACCAACTAACCTAAAATGACATCAAGCAAACTATCCTAGTCCTATGAAAGCAAGGGAAAACCTATTCAGTCAGGCTGCAAAGTTCCTCTTCTGGCCAGTATCTTGATAAATTTCTTAGTAGGTTTCTCAACAGGATCATCCAAAAGCCCTTTTGCAATAGGCTTGGATGCCTTGTAGCATGAATGTCCAGAGAAACTTATGTACCTCGCAAAAATTTATCGTTGATTCGCCTGAGGTATCCAAAGTATATATGATTCACCTGTGACAGAAAAAGTTTCAAAGTTAGTATCACATGGTGAATCAGAAACTATATGTAAATGAGATTCAGAATAATTTTCAGTGGATGATGTAGCCTCAACATATTCCAAAGTGTCAGACTTCGGTTCAATTTTCAGATCCTCCTCCCTTAATGGTAAATGATCAGGATCTGTGGAAGAAGGGACTTAAGAGTAAGGGTTTTCTCGGTCCGTGACATCTACCGAGGTACTGTCTTGCGAGGCGTCCACTATTTCTTGTATCATGGGGTTGTTGGAATCCACAAAGTGGGCCAAACATTCATTTAAAGAGTTGGGAAATTCAGCTGAGAGTGACTCGTTTTCTGTATCGAAGTTTGTGATGATTTGCCTAAGGATTCCATCGTCTTTGGAAGCGGATGGACGCATGCTCTCTTGCTCTTGCCATGCACAGACAGGTTGAAGATCATTAGGGGGATCATTGATGTGAACACTCTGTTCATTGGTACCATCCAGTAGAAGCATTGTATTATCAAAGGTTGACAACTCAAATGGTGGCCGTAACGGAATAGTTTCAATTCCCAAGTCATATCGAGCGACTCATCCATCTCCCGAATCATATCATCATTCAATTCAGGGGAGTGGTCTAAACATACATTACAAATGTTGGAAGGTTTAGTTGGAAGTGGTTTATTCTCCACGTTTAAATTGGTCATGTCAGATAGGTGGAGTAGATCATTATGGTTGACAACTTCCTGAACCTCTTGATCATTGATATGAACCGAACTTGAGATTGAATCCCATGAGAAGCATGTTTTAAAGTTGTTTTAATTGTTGTGAAAATATTGATTAAAAAATATTTTAAATAAAAAATATATACATATATAAAAAGTGTTTGTTTAAAAAACTTGGATTTTTGGTGCTTTGGGAATAGTTTCATATTGAAAAGGAGAGAAGAAAATATTATGTTTATATATAGGGTGTGGAGTAACTTATTATTTGCTTGGTAGATCCGTGGAGTACTGGAACTTGCGTATACATGGGCATGATCACGATCTTGGACTTAATGCAAGGGCATGGGCATGTAAGGCAGTGTGATTGTAGAAGCGCGAGTGTCACATTTTGGTTTTAGATTTGGCTGATTTTTTTACCCTAGGGCCAATATCTAAAAGTGCACCTGATGGACAAATTGAATGTTACACGGACAACAGAGTTTGTGTAATGCCCCAAAAATCGACACCCGAGTACATATACTCCGATCATGAGTTCCTAGGTGGTAACCAAATGAAGACCCACGTGTGACCTCATTCAAATTCACATTTATTTCACACATATATAATCAGAGTTGCGCAATTCAATTTAACGGATCTAAAGCGAGGTAGAGATAATAAAAATCTAAAAATTTATGGCTAATGTCTAAAAGTTACAATATCAAAAGTAGTGACCGTCCATATGAGAATTATATGAATCACAATAATTGCAATAGAAACAGAAGAATAACTACTAAGCGAGAAGAAGCTAGAGATCTACTAGGCATCCCGAGCGCACCACCGACTGGTCATATTTCTAAGTCATCTGCATATATTAAATAGGAGGCATCAGATGCCAACATAGTGAAGAAATATCCCAAAGATTGTTGCTTCGAACATTTTAGGGATTAACAAGTTCACAACAAATACATATTCATACATGTAATATACTTAAGCATGTTATATTTAACACACAGATACTAAGCAGTTACACGTGTTATCGACCCAGTCAACGCAAGTAACGATAAAACAAGAAATCAAACATTTCTTAAATACTCTTGTTAAATGTGCAAATGAACATATGACATGATGCATGCTCTCACCATTCAACACTTTCTCAACACACGACTCCGACTACCTGGTTTACAAATGACAACACTTCCTCAACACGCGACTTCAACGCCTGTTTCGCCACATTCTAAACTAATACGATGCAGTGAATGATCATGTTAGCTAAGTAATTATTACATTCAATTCATCTAACATATTAGCAAATCTAGGATTTCGATGTTACATCACGAGTCCTTATCCGGATGTGGCTCGTTGCCCCACGTAGCGACTCCTCACCAGTGTCCTTTAATCCAAATTTAGGTGTCACCCGTTAATCTCACAAATCAACAATTTCAAACATATGGTATGATACCTAAATGTATGAGGATCAACCCGGTATGAGTCATCACCTAAATCGAGTATATATGATCACTCAGTTCCGAAGGTTGTAACAGCCCACAATATACTGCTTTGACCGACTGGAGCGCTATTTTTGAAGGGGGTCTGGATCAAACGGCTCACCCCAACCTACGCTCGGACCACAGCTCGAATGAATAATGGCTGGGGTGTTACAGAGGTGTAGGCTTATCACATTAAACCAAATCAATACAAAGGGCTCGTCACCCAATTCCATTCACGTCTGGTCGCTCAAACGATACTCTAGCATGGAACAATCGGTCGGATAATTTGACGGGAGACATTCGAACTAAGACCTATCACCTCCATTAATCCTCGATGGTCACTATGGGGAGGCTCGTCACCCCGGCGTAGGCCGACAGCACGGATATAATGTCCCATACCACCATGCCCGGCTCCCGAGTCTTACTTGCTCACTGGTCACTACGGGGAGGCTCGTCACCCTAGCGTAGGCCAACAGCTCGGACACGGTGTCCCCATACCACCATACTCGGCTCATGAGTCTTGGGATCATAACAGTAACGGTTATGAGTATACTAAATCAATGGTAACGGTGGTATCCCAAATTCTATGGAATGTTATACAATTACTGAGCACAAGAATGATTGAGCTTGCATTAGACTGATGCGAATGACTACGGAGGACCTCGGGCAAACTGACATTGGGTGTAAAGCATCCCGTGTAGCTCCAACTACTGTTGATCGCTCGTGTTCAACTCCGGTCGGCCGTATAAGCTTGGGTTAACCTTCCTAAAGTGGGCTATCCGCATATTTGGATAATTTGTAAAGCTCGATCCACCACCACTATACAATTCAATAATCCTAGTATTTCTAAGCATTCAACATCCAAGAATTTTATAATATTAAGAGTTTCATGTTATTCAAGCATTTCATTGAGCATGTTATCAATCAAATAGTAAATAAATGCATTTGATTATTCTAAAATGCCAAGTAGAAGCTTGGGAGTAGATCTTCACTGTTGAGTTAAAATCCTGGACTCGAATGTGGCCCTAGCGTCGGGAATTTGGGGAAAACGCTCCAAACTTAAATTAAAGTATAAGACTATCGTTAATGACATGAATTTAGTCCTAATTAAATATTTAAACAATGAATTATTGATTAACTAACTCAATTCGATTGATCCATTAACTCGATTTAACGAATTAAGACTCGTAATCGACGCACAACCGAAACCGTAATGGAATATGGCGCGATTACGGCTCCCTCAACAGTATGGACCACTCCAATTGATAATTGTGACTTAAAACCCTAACATAATCAATCCTAATATTAGGGTTTGTGAGAATCAACAGAAACAAAATGGAGTTTCTAAACTTAATGGCTCAAAATGAAAGAAATGAAAGAAAGAGATGAAAAGACATGTAGGAAAATCTCTTACCTAGCAAGTAAGTGGAGAATCCAACCCAAAATCTTTGGATTTCATCTGTGCAAGACATGACATCGGGAATAGAGATAAGGTCTTGCACGAATCCGATGAGCACGGGGATTGGATGGTATGATCCGGCACCGGGCCTCACCATCTCTCTCATTCCTCTCTTCTTCTCCTCCTCTTACTCTCCTTGGCTTTGCAAATTCGTATGGGAGCAAATGAGGCCCCCAAATGACCTATTTATAGCACCAGATTTGGTGCAAATGGCCTTAAGGGTTGGGTTTTACTATATTAGCCTTAGAGGATTGCGTTTCTACTCTTTGGGAGCCATTACGGGGCATAGGGGTTGACGCCCACCGTAGGATAATTGGCCCTAGCGATGATCTATGCATAAACACAATCGACCAGCCATTTGGATGCGTTGATTGCCAGATACGATTAGAAGTCTGTTTAACGATCACCGATAGTCGATCAGGGCCGCGGTTATACGGATATGTTTGAAAAAATATTATTAGTCGGTACCCCAACATTTGCCATAAATCGACGGTCCAAAAGCTATAACTTCATAAAAGATCAAAGTGGTTAGTTTCACTTAAGTTATAGATTTTCATATAAGGTATTCGCACAAGCTAAGCACTCACCTTGTGAGTCCAATTTGAGCGATTTGAGGCATGATATCGGCTCGATGTTCTGCGATGGACGTCAAGCCCACTAAAAGGAATGTCTTTCTATAATCTTGGATTTAGTAACCCTCTAACGAGCGGTCTAGATCTTGTTTAGATAATCAGGGTATTTCTAGAATGAATTGGGTATCGAGATTTCTTATGAGAAATGATTAGCGTTTGGATTAGCTAAGTTCATAGTTTAGACTATTTGCAACTAGCGAAAATGATGATTTGGTCATAATTACCCTAATCAAGAACCCTAATTCAACTATACTTAAAACTACCCAGTTTAGTAAAATAGACTAAAATAGAAAATTTAAATTTAATCATATAGGATTATTCCTAGTATAACTAGAAACAATTTCTAAAAAGACGCCGAGTATAAAAATTCTAAAATGAAAAGGATACGCGCGGCTCATTAACGTGTAGTGGTAGAAAATTTTCAGTTTTAACGGTTCTATTTCATATAATGTTTTTAGTACTTTTAGTTACTAGATTATTTTTATTATTTTTTTAATATTTCATCATCAAGTCTACTTTATCTCCACCAAATTTCATTAATTTTGAGTTCTAGAAAATTCTAAAATTTTTGGAAGTAACAGCTGCCCGAAACCAAGATTTTTGGTATAGTTTCCAAAAAGCCCTAAAATTAACCTCTTTTAAATATTTATTTATTTATTATTTATTTTTATATGAAACTAGACTTATCAAGTTCAATCTAGCTTTTGAATCACCTCAATCGGAGTTGTAAATCAAAAGATATGAATTTTTTAAGTCAGTTCATCGAAACTGTCAAAATCCTAAAGTGCAGAAAGTTGTTGAAAAGGGGGGCACGGTGGCACCGCCGATTGCGCGGAGGAACCGCCCTCTGCTGTCCATTTTCCACGGTGGCACCTCCCAGGACTGTCCCAGAATGCATTTTTTAGCCTATGTGATGTCGGGGTCAGTCCCCACTCTTTAAAGTTCAAACTTTCACTATTTCGAGCCGTTTTGGTGGACCCCACATCACTCATTTTGGTCTTGAACATGTTCGAATGCAAGAACGAATATGCACTCAAATCAATAAATCAAAAGTAATGCCCAAGGATGCCCAATTCCAAGTTGGCAAAAATTTAGGACGTTACAGTTTGCTTTTGTCACGCTCCGAAATTCGAGTACAAAGTGTGCACCCTCAGATCCGAGTTTCAAATTATAACTCATACATAATGTGTACTAACTTCATTTCATTATACGATTATTAAGAGGCAAAAGTAATATATATTTTTTTTTACATTTCAACCGGGTCCATTCACAATTATTCATACAAATGATTTAAGCACCAACATCAGTTCATTCTCATTATACATAAACATTTAATTAGCATAAATTAGGCATCATTCACCAGTTAACACTGCTTACCAATGAATACTTGCTACAGACCTACAACAATTTAATTAAATAAAACCAATCAAATACTTAAAAATCCTACAACTAGTACTGCCATTTGTTATATATAAATCAGATCATCATAACAAAAGAAATTCTAATTAATTAATTAGGAACGGTCCAAATGTGGTTAATTCCTCTCCTGACAGATACGACCACATCTCACGTGTGTCGTGCACCAGTTCATTCACAACTTCTCGTTCATGCACCAACTCATTAACTAGTTGCTTATCTGTACAGTTTTTCCATCAATGAAAAGGTAAGCTGGCCAGGCTTAGTGAAATAACCCAGCATGGTTCATGCTTATTGAAATTAAAATATAATATAAATAAATATGTACAATGATATGTATCGAATGATGTATGAATGCATCAGATGAGATGATTGTCCATCTGCTTAGGTTGGAGATCGTAAACCTGCATCCACCCATTGGGTAGGCTTGGACATAGCCCGCATCTGGTAACGCTCTACTAGGATCGACATTTCTTACAGGAAAGGCCCATAAGATCGACAATACAAATGCGATAAATGATGGATAATGTATGAATGTATCATTTCCATAACTGTCATAGATATTTGTCTTTATAAGAACATTTATATGTGAATTTAATGTATAATTATTATAGTCATGTAATTTGACACAAATTAACAAGTGATTTACTGTAGCATATAATATTGCGACAAAACACTTAAATCAGTATATCAATCAATGAAACAATCAGAAATAATTTATTTTAATTCTAATGAATCATGAGATACATTGGGTTACTCACCTGAGTTGGTAGTGTAGAATCCACAAGGTAATTAGGTTAGTTTGAATTCAAAGATCCTATCAGTTATATCAACAACATTATTATTCATATGGTTACATTATACGGTGGGGTCCACCTTTGATATACATCCTAAGCAGCCAAAACCCTAAATGATTAAATAATTAAATTTATATGTTTATTAAATTTAATTAACAAAATTTATATTTTCTTTTTAAGATCTTGAAATTGAATGTCAAATGATTAATCGAGGCGGCCCACCAGATGATTGGATCATCAAGATTTTTAAAGTCTTGGCTTTTTTGCCTCTACATATTAGATGAATGGTGTGGATCTAACCACATATATACCGATGGCTCATCTTGACTTTCTACAATAAGTGATAACAATCAGTTGGGCAGAAATTTAAGCTTTCCTTATTAAACATCTATAGATCTGACTAGTGTAGCCCATCCATGGTCGGATCGATCTAAAATTCAAGGCACTGTTATATTTTGGTTCTTAGGATTAAATTACCCGTTCAAATCCATCTTAACACAATCAGATTCCATCCATTAAATTTATTCTTAAAATATTACTGACCAGATCTGAAATCATAAAGCATCACTTTATTAAAATTTTCTCTACACACCTATACAATGATCGTGTGGATGATCCACATCATCCATTGTATAGATCGAGAAGAAATTAATAACCTAATAAAAAATTAAAAAGATCCAAGGGTTAGAACTTACCTGATCAAGTCCTTTAGAATCTCCTCTCCCTTTTTCTTTAGGGTTTTCTTATGCAGAAACCTCTCGATGAGCACATCCTCCCTTATCTTGAATTTGAATTTTTTTTATGACATTTGATATAAAAAAAAATTATTAGTACTACTTCAAGAATTGATCTCTAAACATTTCTCTAGACTAAAAATGTCTCTACCAACTCAACTATTGACTTGTTTTTATTTTTTATTTAAAAATAAAATATTTAAATATTTATTTTAGTTTTTTTTTAATGCACAAATATTTAGGGTTGTCACAGCTTTCGTAGCTTTATTGTTGAACACCCAGCTTAAAATAGGTGTAACCGGGGATTGGTGTCGGTCTTTGAGATATTTCCTTGGGATGAACAGAGTATACAACACACGTACCATTTTGTATATGTAAATTCACTCTGCCAATCAAGTGGAAACATATTTTTAATTATAAAATTAAAAGATCATCCTATTTTTTAATTGTAAAATTAAAAGATAAGCCTATGTAAAACTCTAATTTTTCACACTAATGAAAACAATATAAAATTATCACAAAAACCTCTAAGTTAACACAACATGGCCAGCCTAAATCTTGGACTAGGATGATTTATTATTATTATTTTAAATCAATCAATTACATCTAATTAATGGGTTTGATGAAAGACACATAACGGTGCCACGTACATAAATCTATGGTTGTGATAGGGAGAAGGGCGTGAAGAAATGAGAAGAAGATAATTATCTTTCTAAAAAAGGTAAAACTTTGAATCCATAAGGTAATTTTTAAATTCACAAGATAAAAACATCAAAAATGTATTATTCAATAATTCCCTTGGTATGATCGATTACACCACTTACATGAAAGACTCAATTAATCCTAATAGAAGTCTTAATTCAACTAGAATATAAATTATCCTAAATATGTTGGGGCATCGATTTCATAGGACCATTTTTCTCATTTTTTAGATATGTCCACATCCTTCTTGTTATGCGTTTTCAAATGGGTTGAGGCAATTTCATATCGGAATAATGATCATCGAATGGTCTGAAGTTTTTAAAAGAAAATATTTTATCTACATTCGGAACGTCTTGAGCCATCATAAGTGATGGAGGGTCTCACTTTTGCAATAAGCCATTTGAAACTTTAATGAAGAATATGGTATTACGCATAAAGTGAGTACCCCCTATCACCTATAAATGATTGGCCAAGCTGAAATGTTAAATAGGGAGATGAAATAAATCTTAGAGAAAATGGTGAACTTGGATCGCAAGGATTTGTCACTCTAACTAACCGACATGATGTGGGTTTACCGTACGACCTATAAAACCCCTATCGATATGTCACTCTATAAATTGTTTATGGGAAGGCTTGTCACTTGCCCGTGGAGTTAGAACATAAGGCTTATTAGGCAATAAAGACATTAAATTTCAATCTCGATAAATTTGGCTCGTTGTACAAATTTCAATTAAATGAACTTAACGAAATTTAAAACGAGACTTATGGCAAGAACATCTTTCGGAAAAAATTTGAACCATACTAGAAAGTTTTTTTTATATAATTTGAGAATTTTATTTTTTCTCAAAAAACTAAGATCTCGTTGGACCGACCCCTTTATAGTTAAAACGGTTTATCCTCATGAGGCTATCAAGATAGAAAATCTGGCAAATGAAAACAATTTTAAAGTGAATGATTACCGCTTTAAGCCATTTGTTGAGAATTTTGATTCAGAGGACATGTCGATCCCTCTGAAAGATACTGTTTATCAGGACTAATCTTCTAGTCTAATGGAGGTCTCTCTCGCTTTTTATTATTTTCGTAGGTTAAATTAAAGCAATTTAGGTTTACTTTTGTTTGTTAGTTTGTTTTATCCGGTGACTTGGACCTTTAGTTGATGGAGAATTCATGTAAATTCCATTAATCCCTTCTAAAGTACTTTCTTTTACTCACTCCTCGTATAAATTTCATTGTCTCATGTTATGATGCATTCATATCTTTTTATATTAAGGATAATATAGATTTTAGGTTGGGGGTGAGATTTAGTCGAATTATTAGCATTTTTTTAGCAAAAGTTTAAATTCTTAAATTTCAAAACTCTTTTTGAAGACCGATTCAGTCTACTTGAGTATGTGTAAGTATAGACGATGAAATATATGTAATTTTTGAAAGTCTAATGTCTAGTTAATCAATAGATTTTTCAACAAGTTTCTTTAATAAATTAATTGCTATGAAGTTTTAAACATAAATTGAATCTAGTTCACAATTCACATCTGACTCAAAGTCCTTCAAGTCAACTTGAACTTCTACCGTTTAGCTTGATTATTAATCAATAGTATTAGGAACCGAACTTGGAGATCTTTATCTATCATGATATAAAAAGAAAAAAGGGCCAACTAGAAAAAAGAAAAGAAAAGAAAAAATAGTGGAATAAAAAAGGGCAACCTATTTCATGTGCTCAAAGAAAGAAAGGAAAAAAGAAAGAAGAAAAGGGATAGTGTGAAAGTTGTTGATGATAAGTTAGAAGCTAGAAAAATTGGAAAGGGAGATGGGTTCGGAATTAGTGACTTGTATTGATCTGACCGCTTCTGGATAATTTTCACGGTTAACATCATGGAGGAAATGCTGATTTTTAACGATTATAAGTTAGAATTCATGGAGCACACTGGGAACTTGATGTTTGAATGAATTCTATTGATTGATTGATGAATAAGAACTTAGTTTAATTGCTTACTAGTCATATTAGATTTTAGATTGATAATCTTTTATCCTTATGTCTCTGAATTATTTATACATATGTATATAGATTATACAAAATTTTACTTTTCTGAAAGACGTTTGAAGTTTGGGATTTGGATTAAACTTTCGCTTGTTTTGTTCGAGATTAGCAAATTGCTAGTCGGGGGGTGTGTTGAGTGTGAATATTGCTTATTTTCCCTTGCTGCATTAGTTTTTAAAGCATATATGTGCTAAATTGATATAATTGTGTGTGTTTTGCTATACGAAGTGATTTGGAGAGCTAAGATGAAAAGGATGATTAAAACAATGATTTAAAGCTCAAAGAATGACCAAGTGAAGGATTAGATCTATGGAGGACAATTGAAGAATTTAAGTGCTAAAGATCCAAGAAAATCAAACATTAAAGATGGAGAAAAGTCTAAAAAATGACAAAATCCAATAATAGAAATAAAAGACTATTCGATCCCACCTGACGTTGGTTTGGCCCGACCAAAAGTGCACAAAATAGTCCAACAAGAAACTATGATTTTCCAACTTAATTCAGCTTGATAATTTGGTATAATCGAAGTACTATTCGGTCTTACCGAAGGAGGGTTAGGTGCAACCTAAGGGAGATAGAGAGTTCAGATGTATTTTAAAAAAACTCAGCTGCAATTGAGAAATAAATTCGGTGCGATCGACGCCCACCATTGGTGCCACCAAAGTGTAGCAAAAGTGTAGAAATTTGAAGTTAGTACAAAGTTAGTGCGGAATTTTTCTATTTAAAGGAGTGTTTCATGCTATTCTAAATACAAACTAGGGTTGGGAGAGAGAGCAAGAGGTTGCGAAGCTTCTCTGGAACTGTTCTTCTTTTATAATATTTCAATTCTAAGTTCTTTTTCATTTTTTAGAGTTTAGTTCAACTATGACTATGGTTGGCTAAATCTCTTAGCTAGGGCTAAGAGGTAAAGCTTGTAGTTATTTTTAATGTTCTGGTTTGCTTTGATTCAAGTTATTTGGTTTGAATGATGAATAATGCATTGATTTTGGTTTGAATAAAACCTTAGTTTTAGTTTACTTTGATCCATTGTCGACTTTGAGCAATTTGGATGATTAGGAAGGCTAAAATTGCTTACTTATCTACTTTATAAGGGTTTGATTAATAAAATTCATTGATTTATTATAGACTATGGGATACCTTAAATTCCCTGTGATCAATTACTCAATGCTTCATGTGAGGACTGAATCAATTGAAGTTCGAATATGTTTTCACCAAAATAGCCACATAAAAAACATCTTTTTCAAAAAAAACAAACTTTTTTTCTTTAGCTTTGAGAGCCCTTTGAAATTTTCGAAAGGATACTTTGCATTCAGGTCATGCCAGCGGGAGAGATTCAGATAAGGTAATCAATGTCAAGCTATTATAGCGTTTGTGACAAATTCACACTATTCACATGTTTTGCCAAATTATTTTATCATATGAACTCAAAATTGAGATAGATTCAAAACTAAGTAGACCACATAACAAAAAATAACAAATATAGTACACTCACGATTGAAAGCTTTAAATTAAACTAATATTTTTATTCTTTCAGTTTATCTCTGTGGTAAGAACCTTATGAGTATTTGGGCAACTTTATGGACAGTTTGAATTGCATATAAATATTATGGTAGAGCGTAGAAAGGTTTGAACGGTAGGCAACCCCTTTCCACTATTTCTAGTCATGTGGCCCACTTAAGTTTTAATCTGTCTAACTTTTGATATTATGTCTTAACATGATCTTCCAAAACAAATAGACTGAGTGGATTTCCCACAAACATCACGATGGATTGACCATAACTTCCGATGGCAAGAACTTACTACCAGTGTTTTAAATAGCAGTAGCGTGATGCATAACGCTTAGCCCTCTATAGCGTGTAGCATAAATACGTAACATGTAATGTAAGCAACACGATACTTCTATTTTTTAATTTAAAAATAAGACAAATATAATAAATAATGAATATATATATATATATGCCTAAAAAATGATTTATTTTATCAATTATAAGCATGTTCAAAAAAGTTATTAGTTATCATTTATCAAAAGTCAATCCATATATATAAGCCAAATCAAATAATTATCACATTAATAACTTTTTAAGCAAACTACTTTAATTAATAATGTCTAATTGAAACCACAAGTCACAATTATGAAAAGAAATAAAAATCTCATTGATAAAAAGTATTAAGTACAATACAAGTGTCACATTCCTCAACATTAGAAACAAAGAAAATGTGAAAAAAAAATAAAAATACATTGTATCTTACGCTACGCGCTACGTAGTTGTAATTTATGCTACGACCCCTGTAGCGTATACTACATGGGATTTACGCTATTTGGGACGCTACGAGCGGTATTTGAAACACTGCTCACTACAAAGTCTTTTGCTTGAAATCCACATCAAGAGAGGACGTGATGCGGATTGAGGAGTAGGACTTGATAGAGATGGATGGTCTTGTGGGGCCCACAATGATGTATATATTTTATCCACTCCATCCATCCATTTTGAAATATCATTTTAGGGCATGAGCCAAAAAATGAGGCATATTAAAGGCTCAAGTAGACCAAACTATAGAAAGTGATGAGATTGAAAACGTACCATTGTAAATTTCTTGAGGGCTATAGAATTTTTGGATGTTAACTTATTTATCACGTGTTCTTGTTGGTACAAAATTTATAAAATGCCATTAAAGATTAACTGTCAAAGGGATAAGATTCTACGGTTTCTACTAATTTAGAAAAGGGACTTTGACACAAAAACTACCTAACTTTCAGTAGGGCTGTACACGAGCAAAGTTAGCTCGGTTAGCTTGCTCGACTCGACTAGGAAAAGCTCGATTCGACTCGGTTCGAAACTGAGTTCGAGCTGAGTCGAGCTGATTTTTTGAGCTCGAAAAAATTTCGAACCGAGTTCGAGCTTGCCCAAGCTCGACTCGACTTGGATTGAACCCAACTTGAATCGAACTCAATTCGAACCAGTTCAGTGACTCGATAATTTTGATATTGTTGTTGCTCACCAAATGTTTGATGAAATGACTCAACAAAGTGTGGTTGGTGGCAAGGAAGGTACATGTATGAAATAAATATATTTTTTTCTTGATTTTTATGTTGCTTACAAAGTGTTTGATGAAATACCTGTAAAACCACTGTTGTTGTTTTACATACAATGAGATTTCGAAGGTACAGTCCATGTGTTTGTGAAAATGCTGTACAGGCGAACTTGGCTCGAACTTGGCTCAAACTGGCTCGAACTACTGACTGAACCAAGCCGAGCTAGCCAATCATGTTCTAGGACCGAGCCGAGCCAAGTTCGACCTAGGGTCAGCAAGTGATCGAGCCGAGTCGAGCTGTGCCAAGCTCGACTCGGTTCGATTCGTGCACACCTCTAACTTTTAGTATTCATAACAACTTCTTATCTTTTTAAACGTTAATTAAAATAATCCTTCTCTTCAATGAGCTATACTTACAATCCCCGTATTAAAAATAAATAATTAAATTCATAGCTGCCTTTTATTTAGTAATGGGTCATTACACTTTTACACGGTTATTACCAACCATCATTACACATCCTTACACTTGTTACCTACTCCCTTTGTTCTTGTTAATCCATAACTATATGAAGGAACAACATTCATTCTATTTTAGTACCTCTTTATTCCGTGTTGGAGATGCTAGAATGACTATTGATGTGATACAATACCTAATCTTCATGCTGTCAATAGAAATAATGAGAAAATAATGGAGTTTCACTTTTAAATTACCAGAATGGCCTAAAAATCCAAGCCCTGAAAGGTGCACCTGTAAATATGAAACACGTGCATAAGATCTAATCTACCGTGTGGTTGGAAATAATTTGCAAATCCTTTTAATTATTGCTTATGTTTGCTTTCTGTCCTTGCTATTAGGCTAGCTAACAAAAATACTACTGACTGTATTTGCTATAGGTTCAAAAGCTTGAGATTTATTAAGGAATACGTAAAAGGATTTTTGTTAATGTCCCCACCTTAGTCTCAATAAACATTTTAAATGGCATACATAGTAACATATTGTGGATCCAAACCGTCTATTCATTCATACAACTAGAGCAAACAATGGGTCAAAAATTATGTCAATAGGGTGATCTTAAGCTATCAATCAATGGCATAAAAATGGACAGTCAAAATTAATTGAAGAGAAAAAGGTTCAATCATCATCTCAAAACATTTAGTACATTCGGTTCAAACATTCAGGACATTCAATACATTGAGTACATGCACCATTTTTACCACATATCTCGTGCAGCACAGGGGACCATTTTTGGCAATGGGGGACTTGATGTATACTTTAATTTGATGATTTTAATTATGTGATTTATGACAAATAAACAATGGACAATCATAACCAATTGGTTCCAAGGGTTAGGATCATCTAATTGGCATGATTTTTACACCCTCACTTGCTTTTGTTGTTAGAATGAATAAATGATTCACATATGTGACGTTTAAAATGTTATAAGACATTATTAACATCAACATTAATTGAATATGTGAAGTAGAGGGGGACGTGATGAGGCCGATCACCATCTTCCCTAGGGAATAACTAGTCTGAATCCAAAAAGCTCCCTGGACTCCTTGGAGAGCTTCCTCAAATCAGTGAGAGATGAAAGTAAAAATAAATTTTAAAAAATTTGAAAATAAATTAATTGACAATGAAAACTGAAATTACAATCATTTAAATAATGAGCTCAAACTTAACATGGAGTTTTAGACTCGAACTCCAACTCAAACTCCTTAAAAACTTGATTTACTATAAATAGTAAACTTTTTATTTTATGTAGATTGTCATCATTCCTAGAAGGCTTCATGGTTTTTCTTTCTTTTTTTTTTTTTGTTAGCAAAACCATATTAATCTCTTAATTTTTCTAAGCCCTTTCATGTTAGGCACGTCTCGTACCCTACAGATGATCAAAAGTTAGAATTGAAGTATAATTTATTATAAATATTTATAGTAAAAATGAAAATAAAAGGGACCTTTAACAGTTGATCTGATGGAATCTTATAAATTCAACGTTAGCAACTTTTTTTTTTTTTTTTCTATATATATAAAAAATAAATAAATAAATAAATATTCAACGTGAGAAACTTGGTATAACGGGGTTGGTTGGGTAAAGTAATTTCTCTATATAATATCTGGAAAAACTCATCAGATCGTTTTTGCCTCCAGCGGAACATTCTCCATTACATCTTTGCCATGAAAGTATCTGTGACCCACTATTACATTACTACGTTAGCAAAAAGTGTCCCAAAAGTTTAGGTATCGGCCAAAGGGAAGGGTTGTAAATGTCCAAAAGATCTTTTGAAAATGGCGTTGACCCATCTTCCTTGCACGTGGTAGTCATATACGGCTGTCTAGCACAAGTGGTAGACTGAGTGAAAGATAACTCATTTGGTCTTGGTATCGATCGCCCAATGGGGGTGGCTAACAGTGAAGTGTGATCTGACAGTGCTTGTACTAACCCGCTAACAAAAAAAAAAAAGAAAAAGTATAACTCAGAAAATATAAAAATTGCATGGTTGGAGGGCTGGCCGTGCACCTCTATCCATGGCACACACTCCATCCTAGCACGTGCGAGAGCTACTAATGCTGGGCGTGAAAATCCGCGTACAATGATATTGGACGGTTTAAAATGACTTTTCCATAGACCACGGGTACAACCTGAGAATGGCTGAATCTACTTGTTTTTTTGTTTTAAATTCATTTGTAGCGTGGTCCCCTCAAGTAATACACGCATGTGACATTTCATAATGCGGCTGAAATGCGGAGGAATGCTAACCTACGCACCGGTTCTCACTAGAACTCGTGAGAACTTTTTCAGAACTCATCAGACGTGATGTGGGACTAAAATCTGAACCGTTCATGTGATGAAGTACTCCATGAAATTCCCAAGGCCTGATTTTCACTCTGATCAAAAACTTTAGTGGGCCATTTAAAATGTAAAGAGTTTTCTCTCTTGATTTGTCTCTCTTTTTCCATGGCCCACCAAAGTTTTGGATAAAGGTAAAACTCGGGACCCATGTATCTCATGGGGTGCTTTATCATATGGACGGTTCAGATTTTGGGTCCACATCAAATGTGATGAGTTCGAGGAAGTATTCACGAGTTGCAGCGAGAACTGATGCGTGCGCAGGTGAGGCATTGCTTACGTAACCAAGATCCGTACCTGGTATCAGTGAAATGCCGACTTTAAAACCTAAGAAATTTTAATCTGACGCTCCCATCTATGCATGGGATCCCACAATTAGGTGATCCAAACCGTTTATCTACTGGGTCCTGTTGTGGATGAGTGTTGCCCGTAAAATCTTCTAATATAAGAGATTCTAGTGGATGGTCTGGAGGACAACACAGCAACGGTCTAAAAAGGTGATGTGTAGAATGTTCCTCACTGAAACAGTTTTAGAGGGACGCCGATTAGCTACCGACCTGACAGAACTGAAGGGATGTCACCCCGTTATGTGGGCCCATGATGATGTATGCGTTGTATGTACACTATTCTTCCATTTGGAGAGATTATTTTAGGGTATGAGCCAAAAAATGAGGCGGATACAAAGTTTGTGATCGCACCACAGAAAAACGTGGGGACAATATTACCGTCGTTGAAACCTTCTTAGGGCCCTCCGTGATGTTTATTTGAGATCCAACCTGTTTATACGTTAACATAGACATGAAATAAGGGAAAACACAAATATCACCTTGATCGAAAACTTCTGTGGCCCAAAGAATTTTTTAAAGGTAGGTGTTCAATCCCCATTATTTTCTATGGTGGGGTCCACTTGAGCTTTGCATCTTACTCAATTTTTGTCTCATTCTCTGAAATGATTTTTAGAAATGGATAGATGGTGTGGATACAATACATACATTACGGTGGGGTCCATGGAACGTGGTGGCATCACTTCAACAGCTAGACTTGCCACGGTATAGTTAAGTACCTAGTAGGGCACACCCGGATCCATAGCTCAAGGGGTAGACTGAGCCTCGTTTCAACATTGAAGTCTTGGAATGGATTCCCTGTACAAGAACAAAAAAAAAAAAAAGTAGCTCGTTAGAGAGACTGTGGAGCATGGGCCGGCAAACGAGCTCCGTTACAAGTCTCCATTCAAGCTGAGTCATGCCATGATAGATCGAGCCGAGTCAAGCAAGCTTTTTATGCTAGCTTGGCTCGTGTACAACACTAGTGGCTAGTCGTACATATTGGCGCTTTCATAGTCAAAAGCATCGAGAGTACTTTGGTCCCAACTGCCGACAATGGCATGCTGCCAAGGTTGTCATAGGCAGGCTGTTGCCGACTACTCAGCTCGATCATAGCATGGATGAAATATACCATGTGTGGGAAAATTAAAATTTAGTTGGTGTTATACTCACATGCATATGCACATGTGATACATGAGCAACATTTAATACATGTGCCGTATTTTTACAGAGGATATTTATGTATTTATGTTGCGAGATGTCTTAAATCTGAGTCCTTTCACAACTGGGATGCGGAAAGGAGTTTCGCGTATTTCGTGTCGCAAGTCCTTTCGCAACTGGGATGCGGAAAGGAGTTTCGCAGATTTTGTGACGCAAGTCCTTTCGCAATTGGGGTACGAAAGGGAAGTTGTCAAAACTATAAATTGGGGTCCCTAGGGCTATTCTATTATAACTCCAAGACTTCCTAAAGGTATTCTAAAGGGTTCTAGGGTTATCAAAGGGTGTAGCAAGGGTGAGATTCGAGGTTGTTCGAATCAGGTAAGTCCTTTCTCTTTGTAATTGATACTTTCATAGTGGTGATCTATCGCTTTGTGCCGTGGTTTTTTCCCGCAAAGGTTTTCCACGTTAAATCTGTGTGTTCTCTTTTTTTTTTTTGTGCTTGGTGCCATTGGATTGCTATCCTAGATCTAGATCTGTGTGATTCCGCAGGCTAAAAATCCCCAACAAGTGTTATCAAAGCTAAAGTTGGGGCACAGATCTGAATTTGAGGGATTAGTAATAATGGCGAGCACCAGGTATGAGTTTGAGAAGTACTCAGGGAAAAATAATTTTGAGTTATGGAAGGTTAAGATGATTAGCCTGTTAACCAAGCAAGGCGAGGATGGTACTCTTGAGGAACGAAAATCTACTATGACTGATGAAGAATGGAATACTCTTAATAAGAAGGCTTTATCATCGATCCGTTTATGTCTCACGAATGATGTTCTTTACAACGTCATGAGGGAGAAAACTGTGGCTAAGTTATGGGCGAAGTTAGAGGATGTCTATGCGAAGAAATCCTCGGAAAATCGCCTACACTTGAAGCGGCAGTGGTATAACTTCAAGATGACAGAAGGTGGAGACCTGGAGGCTCACATCAGCAACTTTAATAAATTGGTTTGCAAATTGCTGGATATGGAGGAAGTGATGAAAGATGAAGAACAAGCATGTATGTTGCTGAATTATCTCCCGGCGTCCTATGAGGCATTCAAGGACACTATGTGTAGCATGAATAAAATCCTGAGTGTCGACACCGTTATCTCAGCCCTTCAAGGGAAAGCTATGAGACAGCTAAACAGCGACATGGGGACGTCTTCTGAGACACTATTTACAGTGGGTAGGAATTCTGGACAAGGTACAGGTTCTTCTGGTTTTATATACAAATCCAGGGACAAGGGCAAAGGAAAGGTAAAGTGCTGGAACTGTGGAAAGGAATGACATGTGAAGAGGGATTGTGAAAATCCTAAATCGAAAAGGAAAGATTCTGAGGCTTCATACAAGGAGGCCAAGCTGCCACGTCAGATGTATGTGATGGTGATGTTTTATCTGTGTCTTCGCTCAAGCGGCCATACGATGATCGTAAGGACGAGTGGATGCTGGACACATAGGCATCTTTTCACATGACTCCTCATCGTAGTTGGTCCACCAGCTACAGGGAGTGTGATGGTGGACAGGTGTTTATGGGCAATGGCTTTGCCTGTAATGTTATGGCTGTTGGTACGGTGCACATCAGGATATTTGATGGGGTGGAGCGTACCTTGACAGATGTGAGGCACGTTCCTGATTTGAAGCAGAATCTGATTTCTCTTGGTGTACTTGAGGCAAAAGGATGCAAGTACATATGTATTGATGATGCTCCTAAGGTATCCAAGGGGGCACGGGTAGTCATAAAAGCGCAACGACTCGATCATGTTTACAGGTTGATCGGGAGCACTTCAAAAGGTGGAGCTACGGTGGATGTAGCGGATTCCACCTCTGCACGTGTGTGGCATGTTGGGCATGACCACATGAGTGAGCAGGGTAGGAAGGCTGAGACGTGCGGACAAGGATACAGAGCAGGTGGAATAGCCACCTGTGAGAAGAACCACATGGCATGATCGCAGGACATCAGCGAGGTACATGGACGACTCCAATATTGCAGGGGATTCATTTTCTATTCAGATGACTGTAGGTGAGCCTGGTGCTGAGAAGTAGAAGGTGACTATGGGCGATATGATGGATTCGTTGTACCAGACCGACATATGGGAGCAGGTGGAGCTTCCAGTGGGTCGGTGAGCGGTTGGATGTAGGTGGACCTTCAGGAGGATACAGTATAGATACAGGGCGAGGTTGGTAGCGAGGGGTTATTCTCAGAGAGAAGAGATCGGCTTCTCAGAGATATTCGTGCCAACGATATAGCAGGTATCTATCAGATCCGTGATTGGCGTTGGTTGGCCAATGTAATCTTGAGCTATGATGTGATGCAGAAATAAGAGAAGATGTCAAGAAGCTACACGGTTGAAGATTGAAGACATGGTGGAGATTGCTGCGAGATGTCTTAAATCTGAGTCCTTTCGCAACTGGAATGCGGAAAGGAGTTTCGCGTATTTCGTGTCGCAAGTCCTTTGCAACTAGGATGCGGAAAGGAGTTTCGCGGATTTTGTGACGCAAGTCCTTTCGCAACTGGAGTACGAAAGGGAAGTTGTCAAAACTATAAATTGGGGACCCTAGGGCTATTCTATTATAATTCCAAGACTTCCTAAAGGTATTCTAAAGGGTTCTAGGGTTATCAACGGGTGTAGCAAGGGTGAGATTCGAGGTTGTTCGAATCGGGTAAGTCCTTTCTCTTTGTAATTGATGCTTTCATAGTGGTGATCTATCGCTTTGTGCCGTGGTTTTTTCCTGCAAGGGTTTTCCACGTTAAATCTGTGTGCTCTCTTTTTTTGTGTGTGTGCTTGGTGCCATTGGATTGCTATCCTAGATCTAGATCTGTGTGATTCCGCAGGCTAAAAATCCCCAACACTTTGAATGTAATTTTTGGTTTTCTTCAGTGAAGTTGAGATGATTTGCCCATCTTGTCTCATAAATATATATGGTATGCTATTACGAAACTGGTGTAGCTAGATGTCCTAAAAATCAGGCTTTTTTACACCTCAGGTGGAAAGTGGGAACAGCATGCTACACATATGGACATATTGCTATTAGAAAGATGCTCACTTAGATGGTCCAATTCATGATCCAGACTGTTCATTATGTCCAATACATTGCTTATGTAAACATTATACTGATTTGAAAAATATTAACCATTTGTTCAATGGCCTTTTATAAGTCTAATAAACAATTTGATCTATCTATTTTTAGGGATCGACCATCATGGATTGCTTATCATTATGAAGAATCTAACAAAGGAAATCATAACCATTCATCCATACTTGAAACTAAGAGGATGGTTATAGAAAAATAAGGTCAAAACAAGGATGGCTAATATACTGGGTCAAAAAAGTGTTTTAAACTTAAAATGGACAATTTTACAAGGCTCTATGTTTCACGATAGGCAATATTTATGCATGGTACTTATAAAAAATCTTAAATCTTGTGAAATAGTCTAAGTGTCCGCTTGGTGAGGAGATCCTACCATATCAAGATTAATTTGGTGCCAATATATACACAACACTTTTAAGAAATCTTAAATCTTGCAAAATAGTATAAGCATCACCTTTATTAGGAGATCTTACAAAATCAGGATTTGATGCCCTTTCCTGCTGGACTCCTATGCACAAATAGCATTTTCAAGACTCACCATGTTGTATATATGAAAATCACTCTCTTGTGCTTATCTCATATACAGGAGATCATGTATAAACAAAATGCACGGTAATCTGTCTATTAAATCCATAATGTCAATTTAGTTTTTATAGCGGCACCTTTCTTGGTTTAATCAAATTTTGATTTCCACATGGGCTCTTTTTTATTTTATTTTTTTTCCTACACACGCACACACACCCCCACACACTCACGCTAGTGGAATTTCATCATCTATGGGTACTCGAACCCTTGACCGGGAGTTGAAACTCCTGAGAGTCTACCACCCGAGCAAGTGTAATTTCCACTGAAATTTTTGGTACGGTCCCTTTGAGCATTGGATATGATTATTTTTTGGTTAATTTCCTAAAATGATCTCGAAAAATTGATGAATAGTATGACTATAATAAATACATGATTGTGGGGCTCACGTAACTTTGATCTCATTTACATTCGTACAACTAGGATCTCGAGGAACGTCTTCCTCGTCTTCGCACGACGGACGCGGATTGCGTCCTACCCCCGCCCAGACGGTAATCCGTCCGGGCAGGGCTCTGTGGGGCCCACCGTGTTGTAAGTGTTTTATCCATGCCGTTAAACGCTTTTTTTCGATAATTTTAAAATGTAAGCCAAAAAATGAGGCAGGTCCAAGGCTTAAGTGGACCACACCAAAGGAAGTTGCACTGATAATGACACCCACCATTGCAACTTTTCTAAGGGCCAACGGGATGTTTTTTTTACCATGCAACGTATTCAAAAGGTCATTTAGACGTGGATGAAGTGAAAACACAAATATCAGCTTGATCCCAAGCTTCTCCAGCTCCCAAGAAGTTTTTAATGGTAGACGTTCAATCTCTACTTTGTGGTCCACTTAAGCATTAGACCTGCCTCATTTTTTGGTCCACATATTAAAATTACCGGAAAAAAGAGTTTAACGGCGTGGATAAAACACTTACAACGCGGTGGTCCCCACAGAGCCTTGCCCGGACGGATTACTGTCCGGGCGGGGGTAGGACGCAATCCGCGTCCTCGCACGACACGTAACTACACTAGCTATATAGCTGGTGTGTGGTACACCAGCCAATCCGCTTCCGTCCTGACAGGGGTAGTACCCAATCTACCAGGCAATTGTCTGCTGTCCACCTGATGGAAGGTTGGTATATTTCACCTGTCTGCCACGTTGGCAATGTTGAGGCAGGAGCAGCCCCGGCCTCAACCAAGATGGTACGGTCCTCACTGTGGGCCCACCTTAAAGTATTTATTCAATATCCATGCCGTTCATATCCTTTTTGCACGACTCAAAAATGAAGCACATCCAAATCTTAAGTCGGCCATTTATAGGAAACAGTGGTGATTGACCACTACAGTCTTATAGTTTTGGATAAAGCTGATATCTGTTTTTCCCTTCATCCGGATTTACGTGACCTTAATCAACACGTTGGAAGTTTTCTATGGTGGGATGTTCAATCAACACTGTTTGGTATAGTAAGGTGCTCCGCCATAGATATGGATCTGCTTCATTTTTGGTCTTATGCCTTAAAATCATCTGAAAAAACGGATGGACGGCGTGGATATAGAATACACGCATCAAGGTGGGCCCCACAGTAATTGCCTCACCGTGTTGGGTGAGGCCGGAGCCGCACCTAATCCGCTGTCTGCTGACGCGTGTTCATTAGCTGACATGTACATTTAAGCTTAGCAAGGCTCAATTCTACTCACGCAATTTTCACGTGAAACCAATATTGGACATACTTTTATTATTTTAATTTTTAATTTTTACCGCATGACAGAATCATTCCTCTATAAAAGGGGTGTATGGATAGACCAGCTGCAACTCACAACATATCTTTCTAACAATATAGCCAAGATGGTGAAGCCCCAGCTGCACCAATCCAACCATGCTCCCTCCACCATGGCCTTGCCCAGGTTCTCATTTCTTAGCCAAGGAAACCCCATGATATCTGTTCGATCGCTGTCCGCTTCCTCTCGTCAGACTGCGATGAATGGCCGAGTTTTTGCAGTTTCAAATAACGTCCAGGCAGTCGTAACCACCCAAGAGAAATCGGTCTCCCTTAAGTCCGTAGTCACCGTTAAACCAACCATCTGTGGTTTCTTTTCGAACCTTGGCCTAACCCGCGGGCTCGATGATATTACTGATTTGTTAGGCAAAACGCTTCTACTTGAACTTGTCAGCGCCGAGCTTGATCCAAGTAAGTAGTATTACAAAGAAGAAGAGATTTGGAAAACGCATCTACTTTTCTTTCTTTTTTTTTTTGTTAGCATGTTAGTAAAACATGTTTTAGATTAATGTTGAGAACATTATAATCCATCTGTGGGCTGTTTTAATTTTTGGCAGAAATGGAAAACATTTTCATTTTCATTACTTGGTTTGAGGTGAATTTAGGAGAAATTACTTTCAAATGTCAACAATAATATTTAAAAAATTTTAAAAAAAAAAAATAAAAATAAAAATTAAAAAAAAAAAAAATACATGGAAACTCCGCCTTGACTGGAAACAGTCATATTTGAGTCGACTTGCAAACTTGGTTGAGTTTATCCCAACCTTGTATGAGTTTTCCTGAGTTCTTTTGGCACTATTTAATCATTAAAAATATAAATAATAAATGTTGAGTTTTGTATGGTGAATTGGGGCTTTACAGCATTTGATCAACAAGGGTGGTTTTTTTTTTTTTTTTTTCCCCAACTTTTCCCGACTTTTGAGCGAGTTGTGACCCGATCAAGTTAAAAACCGGTCGAGTCAATGAGGCAAGTTTTTATTTTATTTTATTTTTTTGAGAGAGATTCATGCTCATGAGCCGCGCACCTTTGCACACGTGTCATGGGTGTCAGATCCAAACGGTCCATGTGATGCAGAATCTTATGAAACCAAAAGGGACAAATTTTCACCTTGATCTAAATTTTTGGTGGGCCTTAGCAAAGAGAAATGCAAATCAATTGAGGAAATTGTTTTAATTTTTTCATTGTCCACCAAAGTTTTGGATCAAAGTAAAAATTGGGCTCACGGGGTTTTATAAGGTGTTGCTTTACATGACCATTCAGGTTTTGGAGTCACATCGCATATGATGAGTTCTCAAACAAGTTCGCACCAATCCCCTGCAAATTGGTGCGTAGTTGAGCATTAAGCTATATACAGCATGAGTGGCATTTTGAATTGAGTCAGGTCGGTCAAGTTATTGGGTGACCCAAACTTAACTCAATTTGGATTCGGATTGGATGAAGTCTACTTGGTTTGGATCGACTCACCCACTTGGTTTAAAGCGAGTTGGCTCTGAATGAGTCGAGTCATCTCGGGTCCTTACTCTTGCTCCGGTGGTAGACTCCCAGGAGTTTCAACACCGGTTAAGGGTTCCAGTACCCATAGGTGGTGAAATTCCACTACGGTGTGAGTGTGTGGGGGTGTGTGTGCGTGCGTAAAAAATAAATAAATAAATAAAGTCGAGTCATCTCGTGCTCAGCTATACCATGATGTATGTATTTTATCCACACCCTTCCATCCATTTTGATATACCATTTTATGTGATTAGTTTAAGAAAGAATTAGATTAACAAAAAGTAGGAAACAACGGGGATTAAAAACTAACCATTGAAAACTTCTTGGACTTAAAGAAATTGTTAATAAAGCTAATATTTATGTTTTCTTCTAAGTTTATTTGACCCGTGAACGGGTTAGATGGAAAATAAACATCAAAGTGGGCTCTAGAAAGATTTTAATAGTGGGCGCCATGGTCACCACTACTTTTGGTGGTGCGATTCGCTTGAGCCTTCGATCCGCCTCTTTTTGAGCTCATCACTTAGAATGGTCCGTCAAAATGGATGGATGGCATGGGTAAGACACATACATGACAGTGGGTCCACAGAGCCCCTGCAAGGACCTATCCTCTCTAGCTAGTTCTTGGCTTGAAGCGGATTGAATACATAGTAACTCGATGTGCATAAAGTTGAAGCATATACAAAGCTCAAGTGAATCACAGCACCAAAAACACCATGTAGAATGATGTCCACCGTTGAAACCCCCACTGCTTGCAGTCCACTGCTTCTTTTTAACTGTGGGTATTTTTTCACCACTATTTAGTGTTTCCTGTGGTGTGGTCCACATGTGATTTTAATTAGCTCCATTTTTAGTCCATGCCTTAAAATGAACTACCAAAACAGCTAGACGGTGTAGATAAAACACAAACGTCATGGTAGCCCACGGTGTAGATAAAACACAAACGTCGTGGGTCCATGCCTTGAAATGAACTACCACCGGGCTATCCACTCCGCTCCAATTGAAGTATCTTGTCATCGCTTCTATGTACCTTACACCAGCTATATAGCTGCTTTATTGATGTCAGCAAGTTCCGTGGGTCTGATCAAGAGGTATGTGTTATATCCAAACCGTCAATTCATTCCTATCTCATGGTGTGAGAAGAAAAATAAGACAGATCTAACTATCAAATGGACCACACTACAAAAAGCAGTGGGATATTAAACGCGTCTACCATTGAAACCTTTTTTGGGTCACAGAAGTTTTGGATTGATATAAAATTTATTTTTCCTCTTCATTCAGGTATTTGTGACCTTATGAACGGATTAAATGTGAAATAAATGTTATGGTGGGCCTACGAATTGTTTAATGGTGAAAATCATTATCTCCAACTAGTTGGTGGGAGCATCTATATATATATATATATATATATATATATATGTATATATATATATATATATATATATATATATATATATAGATATATATATATATATATATTGCTCACACACAACTAGTTGGACCGTGAGTTTTGGTCCAACTAGCTGGGCATTTAATGCTAATTAATGTTGTGAGAGAGGGGCGTTTGCTTCACGTTAGCCTTTTAAGAGATCTTTTGAAAATGATCTCTGACTTGGTTGGGCCCCACTGTATTGTTAATGTAAAATCCACCTTGACCATCATGTGTGTCACCCCATGTTAAATCTAAGAACAGAAAATCAACTCCATCCATGGTTCAAGTGGACCACACAATTGAAAAAAGTGTTCAAAAAAAGCTCACGTTTTAAAATAATTCATTTCATGAGGCACACTTAAATCCAGTATGGGCCTGATTTTTGAGTTCCATGCCTAGCTTTTGATGTGACATTTAATGGTTGGAATGGATTTCACTTACTCATGATTGTGGGTACCATAAAAATCAAAGGTAGATGTCTCTCCCTCTACCTTTTCTATTGGTGTGTCCTACCTAAGTCAAAAGTCATCCTAATATTTTGTCTCTAGATATAGAATAAGATCACACATCTGATAGTCATAGTGGATCTAACATGCACGTCAAGACATCATGGTGGGCCTAATAAAAATAAGGTTAGACATTCCTCTTCCACCGTTAAGCTTCTTCCAGCTTCCTTATAAGAAAAAAAAAAAAAAAAAAAAAAAAAAAAGCCATGTTAATTAGGAAAAATATTAAGAGTGGATTAAGTGCAGTCCATTGCGTATGCAAAACAGTTTGTCCTTGACCATGTCACCCACCTTCATGTATGTATTGTATATCCATGCGGTCCATTGGTTTTTACCGCTCATTTTAGAACATTGATCTAAAAATGAACCAATTATAAATCTCGAGTGGTCCACACCAAATAGAAAATAGTGAAAATTGAACTTTTACCATTAAAATTTCCTAGGGCCCACCGTAATTTTTTACTTGCCACCCAACTTATTGATAATGTCACAAAGACCTTGATGAAGGAAAATTAATAAAATTAAAAATAAATTTCAGCTTAATCCAAAACTTTTGGCCCACAAAAAGTTTTTAATGGCCAATCACCACTATTTCTGTAGTGTGGTCCACCTGAAATATGTATCTATTTCATTTTTGGAATCCTTTGTTATCATTAGCTAAAATAATAGATGTAGAGAATGGATATACGATACCTTTATCAAGGTAGGCTCGGGATGAGGGATGAATAGAACTGCATATGTACAAGCTGCAGCCAATGTACTCCCACTTTTTTGGGAACAGGCACCTTTTCTCTCTGGGAATACAAAGAAGTTTAACAACAGAAGAGAAAGCTTACCTCAATTTTTTATGTGGCCCACCTTATCATGTAGGTAAGATCCACTCCGACCATTAGATGTGCAATCTCATTGTAGGTCTAAAGAGAAAATATAAGGTAGATTGTAATTCAGGTGAGCCACACCAATGGAATATTTGAAGGGGAGACATCCACCTTTGATTTTTACCGAACCCCAATCATGAGCATGTGAAATTAGCTCCAACCATTAGATGCGAAAGTAAAGACTATGTGCGGGAATTAAAAATCATATCCATAAGTGATTCAAGTGGGCCTCATCAAACAATCATTTTGGAGGATGAGTTTTTTTAGCATACTGTTTCCAATTGTGTGTTCCATCTGAGATACCAATGGGGTTTATTTTCAGTCCATAAGTTTACCATGATGTGACACACATAATGGTCGGAGTGAATTTTACATTAACAGCACAGTGGGGCCCACTCAAGTCAGAAATCATTTTTTAAAGACCTCTTATAAGGCTAACGTCAAGTAAACGCCCCTCTATCTTAACATTAATATCAGCATTAAATGCCCAGCTAGTTGGACCAAAACTCACGGTCCAACTAGTTGTGTGTGAGCATTACTCATATATATATATATATATATATATATATATATATATATATATATAATATATATATATATATATATATAGTACTATGCACTCGAGCTGATTTTAACGTCCCATGAGGTCGAGCTGTGTGGGCCCCACTGTGATGCCTTTCGAAAATCTCCCCATCAGTCATATGTACCATTCCATCGTGGGCCTAGGTCTCAAAAATCAAGACAATCTGTGACTTGTGTCCACACCACATACAGAAGTGGAGAGGGGCTATGCACAATTAAAACATTCATAGGACATTTTTGGGCCCACCGAGATGTGGTTTTGCAATCTAGCCCATCCATTATGTGTTCCCTTGGATGAGGGTTCAGACCAAGTTCAGCAGCATTCAAAACTCAGGTGAGCCCCACCAAGTGATTTTATATGTTTTTGGCATGTCTTCACATGATTTTAGATGGTATGGCCCACCTGAGTTTTGTATACGGCTGATTTTTGGGATATCTCATAATTTAAAGGGGACCCATCAAATGCACGGTGTTGATGGTTGACACGCATCACGATGGGGCCCACACACTCGACCTCACGAACCCTTAACCCTTATCGCGAGGTGGAGCGCATAGTACCTAAACCCTATATATAAATGGGGGGGGGGGGGGGGGGGGGGGGGGGTTGTACTAACAAAAAGGAGGTGGGGGCTGTACTAACAAAAAAAAAAAAAAAAAGGTGTCTATGAATAATCCTTGTAACAGCCGGAGCCGGTGCCTTTATTCTTTAGCCAGATTTTATGTCATATGGACACAACGTAGTATCCACCTTTTTTCATTGGACTGGAAGAAAAAAATCTTAAGTACTAAAGTAGGCTTACATTCATATAGACATTCAAATAGATGAAAATATCCTGCCTTTTTCAATTGCTTTACTTAACAAAAGCAACTTCCGTATAAAAAAAAGCATTATACGGACTCGTCTACCGTGCTAATTTTTTCTTCTTTAGCTACTAGTTATTTAGTATGGCATGGAGTATCACCATCCGTAGGCATGCACATTACCACCATACATTTGGAATGCATTTCTATTGATCCAAACCATCAATTAGTGGGCCCCTAACATGTTCTACGGTGATTATTTTTTGGATTTTGTTTTTACTTATTATTGAAGAGACGGGGTTGGAGAAGAAGGCGATCGAAGCATTCGCACGATGGGGGGGCCGCAATAATGAAGTACTGAAGTACGAGGCCGAGTTCGAGATCCCGGGTGGTTATGGTGAAATTGGAGCCGTTCTAGTGACTAATGAGCATCATAAGGAGATGTTCTTGGATGACATAATCCTCACGGGTTTTGCTAGTGGGCCAATCACAATCAAGTGCAATTCGTGGGTTCATGCCAAAAGTGATAACCCCGATAAAAGGATCTTCTTCACCAATAAGGTCATTATCTCCCTCTCAACCTCTTTTTTGTGTTTTATTTGTATTGTTTTGTTTTGTTTTTTGCATTGATATTTTTGTGGCACACATTTTTCCACATAACAGGCCCAACCTCAAACGTACTCTGGGCTTATATCTACTCCACTTCATCTATCGGTTGTGATAGTTCATTTTAGGACGTGATCTAAAATATCGTGTATATATATTCAAAATTCAAGCAAGCTACACCACAGGAAGCAATAGGGATTGAACGCCCACCATTGAAGATTACTGGGTCACAAAAGTTTTGGATTAGGCCGAAATCTTTGTTATCCCTTCCAAAGTGGGAGTCACCTTATGAGTGTCTTGGATGGCTTATAAATGTTACCGTTGCCTAGGAAAGTTTCAACTATGGGCATATTCATCCCCATTATTACCAGTAGTATAGCCCACTTGAGTTTTGTATTTCCTTCATGTCTGGGCTGTCTCCTAAAATGAGCCGGCAACACGGATGAACAGAGTGAATATAGCACGGAAATGGGGTTCCAATTAGGACTAAGAAAAATTTGGATTTTTACGAAAAACTGCTACTCCACAGTCGAACTGGAATGTTCATCAATCCAAACTTGGATTACCTAGTGTAGCACACGGCACCAATTAGTAAGCAGATCATGAATCAAGTGGTCAAGATTGATTGATGTTCATTTAGCGTAGCTGCCTTTATTTTAGATGGTCTAAATTAATTGAAGGGATTAGTAGAATGGGATGTGGTTGGTGTAAAATTGATGGTTAGCAATAGGGGTGTACACGAACCAACCTAGCTCGGTTAGCTCGCTCGACTCGACTCGAAAAAGCTCAACTCGACTCGGTTTGAAGCTGAGTTTGAGCCGAGTTAAGCTGGTTTTTTGAGTTCAAAAATGAGTTCGAACCAAGTTTGAGTTGGCCCAGCTCGACTCAACTCAACTCATAATCGGATCGAACCAGTTCGGTGACTCGATTATTTGGATATTGATGTTGCTCACCAAGTGTTTGATAAAATGACTCTACGAAGTGTGGCTGATGGCAAGGAAGGTATGTATATGAAACAAATATTTCTTTTTTTTTTATTATTGATTTTTATGTTGCTTAGAAGGTATTTGATAAAATATCTATAAAACCATTGCCGTTTGTTTTACCTACAGCAAGATTTTGAAGGTGCATTCTATGTGTTTGTGAAAATGCTGCACAGGTGAACTTAGCTTGAACTTGACTCAAATTGGCCTAGTTGTTGACCAAACCGAGCCGAGCTGGCCAATTAAGCTCAAGGACAAAGCAGAGCCAAGTTTAAGCTGGGGTCAGCTAGTGGCTGATCCGAGTCGAGCTGAGGCCATCTTGACTCGATGTACACCCCTAGTCAGCAATGCTATCTTGATCATGCAATAATGTGAAATCCAATCAACAAGGTGCATGAAACTATAGTCAAGGAGCTGAGTAATTTTTAAATAGGTAGGTTTCAAAACTATTAGATCGATCACTAAACGAATTAGTTGCTAGTTAGCGTTTTAATCATGTGAGGTCACTCCAGTGCCCAAAGGTGATTAAAGGTCAGTGTTTAGATGGATAGGATCATCCATTCTATGCACTTCCCTAATTAATTTTTTGGTTTTATGACCTGTCCAAAGTGGGTCCCACCATTTGAACAGCTGATTAGATTTTACACGGATGGCATATGTACCCTGATTGTTAGCATGTGCATGGATATCCATACTCATGCAAGTGTATGAAAATTCTTCTCTTAGTACTTTGTGGGCGTGGCGTGTGTGTGGTGCAGTCGTACTTACCATCACAGACCCCAAGTGGTCTAAAGCGGATGAGGGAGAAGGAGCTTGAAATCCTACGTGGCGACGGTCAGGGAAAACGCAAGGCTTTTGAGAGGATCTACGACTATGACGTGTACAATGACCTGGGGAATCCAGATAAGAGCGATGACTTGGTAAGGCCCGTCCTAGGTGGCAAGGAGCACCCTTATCCACGCCGTTGCCGGACTGGACGGCCTAGATCGAAGAAGGGTATGTAGATGAATGCATCACAAATGAGTAGACACGTACTTCTTTGATCAGTTGACTCCACCCGAAGCTTTGGTGGAGTCAAGCAAAAGTGGGCCCCACGTGATGGATGCAAGAAACCCAAACTGTCCATTGGAGGCAGCTAATACAAGGCTCATCCAAAAATCAGGTGGGCCACACCACATGGAAGAGTTGGGAGGGGGATACCCACCGTTGACCGTGTAAGAACCAATATTCCGTGTGCATCTGATGCATCCAACCTGATCCAAAGGAAGACACAGCAACGACCGTCGAATCGACTTTGATCGTCGATCTGACGCATTGGGTGCTCTTCTTTTGATCTGAATGATCCGGACGGTCCATCCTTTTGGAGGACATTCTGGGTGAAAGGGATGAAAGCCAACCTTAAATTGAAGTGAATTGTGGGCCACAGTCATGACAAGCGTTGAAATGGTTACTTTTCATGGGTGGGGAACAGATCCTGAGAGCGAGACGACTGGCAATTCCTATGTGCCGAGGGACGAGGCGTTCTCGGAAGTGAAGCGGCTAAACTTTTCGGTTAAGACGGTTTGGTCGGTGGTGCATGCGCTGTTGCCATCTCTCGATACAGTGCTGGTGGACAGCAAGCTGGGGTTTCCATTCTTCACGATGATTGAGAGTATGCCATCCACACCCCTCTCTCTCTCTCTCTCCTCTCTCTCTCTCTCTCTCTCTTCTCTCTCTCCATCTCTCTCTCTCTCTCTCTCTCTCTCTCTCTCTCTCTCTCTTCTCTCTCTCTCTCTCGATCTCTCTCTCTCTCTCTCTCTCTCTCTCTCTGAGTTTCCTTCGTTGTGTATGTGATATGTGTAGGAGACAAGTTCTCATGGTTCAGGGATGAAGAGTTCGCTCGTCAGACTCTTGCCGGCCTCAACCCCTTCAGCATTCAATTGGTTACGGTATGTTTCCTTAAACTAATCAATCCGCTTAAATATTCATTCATGCATAATGTATCATGTATCATTTCGTTATGTGTTTAATGACATACACTTCCATGCGTGCTTGGCAGATCATCGTCACCACATAAGTGCGTGTATTTATAGAAGCATGTCGGCACTCACACGTGTTTTGCCATGCTGGTCAATTTAGTATGTGCATACATCCAGCATGTATGCTTGAAAAGATGGGAAAGCGGATATTGGGTCTGTACGCCTACATGCCCACCATCCATATGCATGTATTTATTCATGCATGCATGTGTTTAGGGTATATGAAGTATATTCAATTATAAATAATTGCAAGTTAAAAGTTCTGAAATGAACTTAAAATTGGTGCAGGAATTTCCATTCGTGAGCAAGCTCGACCCTAACATCTATGGCCCACCTGAGTCTGCAATCACAAAGGATCACATTAACTGCGCAATTAAAGGGTACATGACAGCTGATGAGGTAAAAATAAATTAAAAGCTCTGCTGCTAAGTGCACTCATATGAGTTCGCGCGTGGCTTAAGTGTGCACTCATCAAGCAGGAAACCTTCTAAATTTCGTGTCAGTAAAATCAGTCCAATTAACAGGTAGCTGCAAGTGATCCTAGCCACTGATTGGTTGTGACCTTACTACAGTGTTCTTATGATCCTAGCCACTGATTGGATTACAAATGGGTAGAAGTCCAATCAATGGCTGACATTCAATGTTCGGAAAAATCTCTCAACTGATGGCTAAGTTCGATTGATTAGTGTGATTTTTGCGTGTAGACCATCAATGCCAGGGCACCCTCTCTGAACCAATTATAATCTGTGCAGGCCCTTGAGCGCAAGAAGCTCTTTGTGATTGACTACCATGATTTGTTCTTGCCATACGTGCACAAGGTGAGAGAGCTGGGAGATACCACCTTGTATGGGTCCCGCACGCTCTTCTTCCTCATGCCTGAGGGCACACTGCGGCCCATCGCCATCGAGCTCACGCGGCCCGCTTCACCAACAAAGCCCCAGTGGAAGAAGGTGTTCACCCCTGGCTTCGACAACACCAGTTCCTGGCTCTGGAAGTTCGCCAAGGCTCATGTGTGTGCTCACGACGCTGGCTATCACCAGCTCATCTCCCACTGGTAACTGTTTCACGATCTTCCATTTGGACACACCATTGAATAAAATTGCAATTTGGGTCATATGAGTACTGTGAACCCAAACGCCCAACCAAAACAAGGATTATATATATCTATTGTGATTATAGAAAATTACATTAGCTTAACACGTGGATTTTTTTCAGGCTAAGAACTCATTGTTGCACGGAGCCTTACATAATTGCGGCTAATAGGCAACTAAGTGCATTGCACCCTATTTATAGACTACTGCTGCCTCACTTCCGATACACTATGGGGATCAATTCGCTCGCTCGTGAAGCCCTCATCAATGGCAATGGAATCATCGAGAGATCCTTTACACCCAAAAAGTATTCCATGCAATTGAGCTCTGATGCCTATGATCAGCTTTGGAGATTTGATATGGAGTCCCTACCAGCAGACCTGATTAGAAGGTATATATATAAACTGACCGATTCCAACTCCGATGGCAAATTAGTCATTAATGAAAACTCTGTATGTGCTAGTAACCGTGCACATATTTCCTGACCGTCCAAATTAATGGGCCATTTCGTGTATGGATCATGGCTGTAAGACACTCTAGTCCAATCATCCCAACACTAAAAAAGAGGGTCATTGTTTACATCGTAGGGAACATCCTGAGAATAGATGACCAATCCAAGATGCGATGGATTGATTGGATGCTCCAGATCAATATATGGCATGTGCACTCATTACAAACTCTACATCTAAGGTCATTTGCACCAATATTATGAAACTCATGTGGGGCCCAGCTCATACCATGGACGTGTTGGATGTAATGCTTTCATCACGTGGGTCCCATTTCCAGCCTTTATGTTTGTATGCCTTTCTCGCACTTGTGTGAGTTTTCTGCTAACGTTCATTGGACTACTAGGGGTATGGCAGTTGAGGATCCAACGGCTGAGCATGGCCTAAAGCTGACCATAGAAGACTACCCATTCGCCAACGATGGCCTTCTCATCTGGTCAGCTATCAAGCAATGGGTCAGCGACTACGTGACCCACTACTACCCAGACAACAGCCAGGTGTCATCAGATAGCGAGCTCCTAGCATTTTGGACAGAGGTCCGGACCAAAGGCCATGCAGACAAGAAAGACGAGCCATGGTGGCCCACCTTGAACACCACAGATGACCTAATCCATGTCCTGACCACCATCATCTGGGTTGCCTCAGCCCACCACGCCGCAGTCAACTTCGGCCAGTACACCTACGGTGGGTACTTCCCGAACCTGCCCACCATCATGCGGACCAACATGCCAACCGAGGACTTGTCAGGTGATGAACTGGAACGGTTCTGGAAGAGGCCTGAGTCTATGCTGCTGGGGAGCTTCCCGTCGAAGGTCCAGGCGACGTTGGTGATGGCTATCTTGGATGTGTTGTCTACTCACTCGTCTGATGAGGAATATCTGGGGAAGGTCCCAGAATCAGCATGGACCGATAATCTTGCGATCAAGGCCGCGTTCGAGCAATTCCACGGACATATGAATGAGATCGAGGGAATCATAGATGAGAGAAACTGCAATATGAATATGAGGAACAGGGCTGGAGCTGGGGTGGTACCATATGAACTACTGAAGCCATTCTCTGAGGCTGGGGTCACAGGAAAGGGTGTCCCATACAGCATCTCAATCTGAAGTTGGCAAATGGAGGGGTAGTTTGGTAATTAGAGTATAGATTATGCGTATTTATAGGGAATTCGTAGTTGGATTGATGTAGGAACGGTACAATAAGGATGCGTGGGTTGAGTTGAGATATCTAATGAAAATGGAATGGCTTAGGCCCTGTTTGGTGGATGCCTAAAAATGAATTGCTCTCATTTTGTTAATTGTAATTATGTATATATTAGTGATTGTTGGTTATTTAGAAACAAATATAATCTCTGTTACATAATTATAATTAACTAAATTAAATGAGGTTAACTCTACCAAATAGGCCCTTAGTAATATTAGATAATTAAGAATGTCGGCTAGGATTGTCAATAGGCTGATCTGGCCTGACCTGTTAGGCTTCTGGACCTGGCCCGCTCTATGCTGGGCTTGGGTTCGCATATCTGGCCTGGATATGGCTCAGGGCTGAAAAATCAAGCACGTTTGTTAATATTCTTTGGCCATTTGTTTCTCTTTTTTTTTTTTTGTTTTGTTTTGTTTTGTTTTTTTTTTTTAATGTTCTTTTTTACCATTTGCTATTAGGTTTTGACAGAATAAGCAACGTGGTGTCACAACTGACATGCATCATGCGAGGGCTGACTTCCAATCTTAGATGCACACGTGATCAATCTGGGCATGCATTAATTAGTAACGCGCATGATGCACATGCCATGTACCAGAAATCAGGATAGTACAAAGCCACACGTACGTTGAATTTGGACAGTTGGATTTTTTCTCCGTCCATTTTCTACTAACAAGTATAATCTGCATAGTTGAGCTAATAAATTTTTGAGTCAACTTGTGCATACCTCTTCATTGAACAGTACAAGCGATGAGTGGCAATGAGTTGGGTCCAGCCCCTACTTAGGACCGAAGGCCCAAGCCTAGCTAAAAGGCCTAGCCTGACCCTGAAAATTGCTTCGCCCCAGCCCAACTCAACCTTGGCCGTTGAAAATTTTGATAAAATCCTTATTTCCTGTGTGAATATTTCTCATTTATCTACCGATCAAGTAAGACGTACAAAGAAATAAACATTTTTGAGGAATGTGATGGACCATTTACATTCAAGATAGACGGGTTGCCTGATGATTGGAACAACATATTTTTAAGATATAATATATATACATATAAAGTTGGGTCAGGCTGGACTAAATGACTTGATACCAATCTAAGCTGAAAATTTATTGGGTGATGCCACTATCAAAAGCTGTCGGGAAAAGCTATCGCAGACGGTTTTAGCCGTCGGCGTTTCCCTGTTTTTTTAATTGTGCGCCCCAAGACTCTGAACCAAGCTCAAGATTATGCATTTGGACACATCACAGACCCAGAAATTAACAACCCTAATGTTAGCTTACCATTAGAATCTTTGAAATGCAACCTACTTTGATAGCAACTTCTCCAGGTAATCAAGGCACGTGTTTCGGACTCCATGATCTCCATGCACAAGATGCAGAGAAGATTGTAAATCTTGACTCAAGATTGCAAGTGGTTGCATTCTCAATTCTCTTCAATGTTTAAGACTCCAAATCAACATGCATCAGACCTAGCTTGACGTTGCCTACATTCCCATATAGCACAGAAGATACCAACCATCTTTTCTACAACAGAAAACTAGTGAAGGAGGTTTGGCTTCACTTCCCGAATCTATTTGATATGAGCTCTTAGCAAGAAGAGTTGGTTGAACAAAGAAGCTATTTAATCTTTTTTTTTTTTTTCAAAATTTATATTCTTTCGCACCTCCGTTTTCTTTTTCAAAATTTTTTTTTTTTTTTTTTTTCTTTTTTGAACTTGTCAATTCTTTATTCCATTCTATTTTTTGTTTCAAAATCTCACTTTCGTTATCGAACTATTCATTTTTTTTCAAAATACAAAATCTCAGTTTCTTTTTCAAAATATCTTTTTTTTTTTTTTTTTAAATTTCATTTTTTTCCAAAATTATCAAATTTATTCAAAGTTCTTAAATTATTTTTTTTTTGAAATCTAAATTTTTATTAAATCACTATTTTTTTTCAAAATCTCAGTTTTTTTTCTCAAACATGTATTGTTAAATTGTTTTTCTAAACTACTTAACTATTTTTTAAAATCATAATTTCTTTTTAACTTCTCTATTTTTTTTTTTCAAAATGTCAATTATAAAGTGTGATTTTTCATGTGATATTGGCATTTAAAAATCTGTTTTAAAGAAAAAAATTTAATAATAATTTCCACTCAATTGATATAAAGCAAAACAACAAAAAAACTATGCATTCAATCAATTGTTACCAAAATAATCTTAGATACAAATAAATAGAATTCAACCATTAAAATTCTATTAAAAAACAGTTCTTAGACAAAAATGAAACACAATTTCCTCCATGTTCTGCAAAAACAAAAAAAAAAAAAAAAACAAAAAAAAACAAAAACAAAAACAAAAACAAAAATCAAGAAACCAAAAAACAAAACAACAAATGCAGTGAGGCAAAAGTCAATTTACGACAAACAGGAACCGTCGCAAAATCCAACAAATCCGTCGCTAAATGAAGGTTTTTTGGAGGTACTTTGCGACGGACCAAAATGCGTCATAAATTCTTATTATGGAACGAATCAAATCCGTCGCAAATTTGTGACGGATTTAATTCGTCGTAAATCTCAATTTAGCGACGGATTTGATCCGTCGCTAAATCCCACCGCTTTCATAATTTCCCAAAAAAAGTTGCGTACGGTGTGTCAAAGATTCAACGGCAGATATTTTCATACCTGCTACTGCGTAATGTGCCTAACTTTTCTAATTTGCCTCACTTTAGAGATCGCATAGTACAATGACCTCGTGAAATTAATTAGTGAAGTAGATGTGATGTGGAGCATGGGTGCTTAGGCATTGTGCAGGCATAAAAGGAGCGGTGATATTTGTCTCCCAAGAATTTTTAATGTTCGTTATTCAATCACTTGTTTCTTGTGGTGTAGACCAAGTGAGAGTTGGATCAGCTCTCATTTTGGGCTCATGCCCTAAAATGAGCTGGCAAAATGGTTGAATAGCATGGATAAAACACATTCAATTATGGTGGAGCCCACGGAGCATTGACCATTAGAGGCTCGAGCCAGTAAAGTCAGTGTGCAATCCTGTCCATCCACTTGGCAGGCTATGTTAGGATAAGAAGTGAAAAGTTGAAGAAGACACAAGGCCCATGTGATCCTACCCACCTGAAACAATAGAGATAAAAACGTCCACTACTGAAATCTTCGTGGGCTCACCTTGATGGTTATATGCCATACAAGCCGTTCATTAAGTGATTCCCAACAGGACAAAGGGAAAATGCAAAGATCAGCCGGCTTACCCAAAACTTCCATGGGCCCCTGTAAGATTTAAATGGTGGGCGCTCAGTCCCACTGTTTCCAATGGTGTGGCCCATTAGAAAAGTCATCTATCTTATTCATTTTGGGCTCTCAACCTGACAAAAGCTGCCAAAACTAATGGATGGAGTAGATTTCATTGAGGAAATTCTGGTGGGGTGCTGGAGGGACTCTACTCATGGAAACCAGCAGAAGCGGACTGGCTGGTGTACCACACACCTCCAACCTAAGCTGGTGTGGGTACTGTCGTGTGAAGACAAGCGCTCCATTTGATATATTTATCATATCTATACCGTTCATCCATTTGACGAGATCATTTTAGAACTTCTTCCAAAAAATGATTAATTTCTAAAGCTCAAGTTGACCACACCACAAATATCAGTGGGGACAATAATTCTCACGGTAAAAACATTCATAAAGCCCACCGTATCATTTGGAACTATCTTAATTTTAAGCTCAAGCCTTAGGACGAACTCACCAAGTAGACGGACGGTTTGGATGTAACTCATACATCATGATTGGACCTACAGAACTTGGTGATGTCAACACATCAGCCACATCGGCGGTGTGTGCTACACCAGCCATTCCGCTTCCGAAACCAGCGTCCTTTCCCTCAACCTTTTGGCATTCGCCAATTGGCTCTTGACTGGCAGGTGAAGAAGGACGCCATGGGAGCGGATCAGGTGAGACGCCGGACTCACCCAAGACAGGTGCGGCCCACCTCGATGTATGTATTCTCTATCCACGTTGTCCATCAGTCGTTTTTCCCATAATTTTACAGGATTATTTCAAAAAGTAAGCAGATTAAATTATCAGGTGGGCCAGGCCATAGCAAACAGAGGTGATTGACCATTAATGAACCACAAAAGTTCTGGATCAAGCTGATTTTTGTTTTTTTTTTCCCTTCATCTAGGCTTTTGTGTCCTTATTAACAGATTGGATGGCAAATAAATACAAAGGAAATATTAAGGTGCGCCCCAAGAAGTTATTAATGATAGGGTGTTCAATCACCACTGTTTCCTAGTATGGACCACCTGATAATTGGATCTACTTCATTTTTCGGATAGTGACCTAAAATGATTTGGGAAAACGGATAGACAGCATGGATACAGAGTCCATCCATCAAGGTGGGTCCCCACAGTAAGGGATGCACGTCTTGGGTGAGGCTATGGTCTCACCTTATCCACTCCAGACGCCATGTGGTTGGAGGTTTTGGATGGGGATAGCTTTAAACCTCGATTTTGCAATTCAATCGTTTTGTGTGATATCCATGCAGTGGTCCATCCAAAGTGGATCCGCTACTAGACAAGAAAGGGAAGCGTGTTGCGCCCAGCCCTAGCCGTTTCTTCCGATGAATGGGCAGATGTATATGTTTTTCCAGGCTGTCCATCCCTTCTCCCAGGCCATTTAAAGGTATGAGCTTGAAAATGAGTCACATCTGGCCCTCAAGTGGACCACACCATAGATGACTCTTGCATTTAATACTTTGTGCCCGGAGCTTACTATTCGATATGGTCATGGTCTACTTGAGGGTAAGATCTGCCTCATTCTTTAGCACATACTAAGTTAAATCTGCCTCATTTTTCAGCACATACATTAAAATGATTTGAGAAATGGAAGGGATGTCATGAATAAATATATACATCATAGTGGCCCCACACAAAGCTTCACGTTCCCTGTTAGAGAGGGCGGTGGCCAGATGCAATCCGCCTCCACTAGACGGCTGCATTGATGGGCAGTTCATGGCTGAATAAGATGGGATCGGACTGGATGAAGCCCGGGCAACAGCTTAGACCGTGGTGCTTACTTTGATGTGTGTTGTATATCTACTCGTCGCATCAGTTTTTACAGCTAATTTTTAAATTATGGTCTCCAAAAAAGCATATCCAAATCTAAAGTGAACCATGCAGTGAGGATTGAATTCAGCTACAAAAGTTTGAGATCAAGCTGGTCTGTGTTTTCCCTTATCCAGGTTTGTGTGACCTGATGGCAATTAAACAATACAGCCTGCCCTAGGAATTTATTAATGGTTGTCATTCTGTTTCTTGTGGTGTGGTCCACTTGAGATTTGGATCTACTTCATTTTTTGGATCATGCCTTAAAATAAACTGGAAAAATTGATGGACAGTGTTGATCTACAATATATACATTGGGCCCTAAGGCCAGGGCCTCGCCCAAGCTAGATTTGATTTCCTTTTCACCTTATCAATGAAAAAAAAAAACCGTTTGATACCCTGAAAACTCCGTCCTAACGGGATGATTGTTGGTCCATTTAACAAACGGTTCAAAAGAAAACCGGTCCCATTTTTCAGATGCTAGAATTGTTTAGTTCATCTAATTTTTGGGTGACAGCCATCTTTAGTGGGTCCCACGATCTGAACGGTTTAGTTTGAAGTAGTGTATTGCACGGATAAAATTCTTAGCGGTTGTGTACTAACCATCCCACTATAGCATAAGTATTAGATGGGATTAGGTGGGATAGAATTGCATTTGGTCCGTGGAAAAGGTTGGGATTAGGTGGAATGAAATTGGATTTAGTCCCATGGAATTGGGATTGGTCTCATGCCCGATTTTCATGGATATTGAAATCCACTGCACATGTGGGCCCCACATAGATGCACGTGTTTATCCATGCCGTCCATCCATATACACCGTTTACACATGACATTCTAATTATATGTGTACAAGTTAATGACATCTATTTGAATTTGGTCCATTGATTACAATTCCATGGTCCACCAAACATGATTTTGCTTAATCCTATGTTTCACTGCAGCAAAAATTTTATTCCAAACATGGGACTGGATGACTACAATTTCATGGTATTTCCAGACATGGAGTCACTGTGCAATAATGATGTTAATCCCATCTAATACAATTCAATACCATTCAATTCCACGCACCAAACACGCTCCAAGGGCCTGTTTGGCCGGGCGGATTGGAAGGGATGAGATGGATTTTAAGGTAATGATGGTGGTGTCAGTGGATTGGTTTAAGATCCATGGGATTGCTATATCCCAGGACGAGTTCACCGAATCTGTTTGGCACGCCCGGCATATCCGGGGATTTTACCCTCCAGTCCGTCCAACCAAACACGCCCTAGGCACGATTGAACAGGATTAGGAGGGATGGGATCAATTTTAAGGTAATGATGGTGATGTCAGTGGATTGGTTTAAGATCCATGGGTTTGCAATATCTCAGGACAAGTTCATCGGTCTGTTTGGCTCGGAATTTTACCGTCCCATCCCTCCTAATCTCATGGGATCCGTCCCGCCAAACATGCCCTAAATGTATACATCAAGTCCCCCGTTCCCAAAAATGGTCCCCTCTGCTTCATGAGATGTGTGGTAAAATGGTGCTGCTTCATGAGATGTGGTAAAAATGGTGCATGTACTCAGTTCACAAGCCAGATGTGTTATGAATCCTGATA
Organism: Magnolia officinalis; assembly: GCA_021015155.1. NCBI lineage: Eukaryota > Viridiplantae > Streptophyta > Magnoliopsida > Magnoliales > Magnoliaceae > Magnolia > Magnolia officinalis. Next base: position 120,092,103 of record JAJHSJ010000002.1, on the reverse strand, counting down.
GCAATTCGTCCACGGCAAGCTTTAACACAGAGACGTGGGGCCTGATTTCGAAATGGACAAGCGCCATCGCTATCATGCACGTTGAGCGATGATGGTTAACGGGTTGCCCTTTTCTGTCTGCGCGCCTCGCCCGCTGCTACACGAAGTTGACAACTTACCTACGCACCTACGCAGAAATATGAAGTTATTTTGACTAAAATGCCATTGTGATATTGCCAATTCCAAATGTATCAAAAAGTGTCTTTTTCAAAAAGAAAAATTCTTTACGTCCGAGAGCCTTTTAAAATTTTTAAAAGGATGAAAGTGACAATTGCAATGAGCCCAGCGCGAGGAAGGATACGGATGGAGTAAAGACTGAGGGGATTATTACACTGTTTGTGTGAAATCTACACCGTTCACAAGTTTTCTCAAATCATTTTATAACCAGACATTAAAAACGAACTAAATCTAAAGCTCAAGTGTGCCATATAATAGAAAACAGTGGAGATTGTATGCCCACAGTTGAAACATTAATGAGGCTATAGATGTTTTAAATCAGGCTAATATTTTTATCTTTTCAGTTGATTCCCATAATAAGGACCTTATGATCATTTGGGTTACCTTATGAATAATTTGAATTGCATATAAATATTATGGTGGAGCTCAAAAAAAAAAAATTCAAACCTGCTTTTTATTTAGTTATGGGTCATTACACTTTTACGCGGTTGTTACCAACCATCATTACACATCTTTACACTTGTTACCTACTCCCTTTGTTCCTGTCAATCCATAACTATGAAGTTTGAAAATTCATACTATTTATTTAATACCTCTTTATTCCGTGCAGGAGACGCTATAATGATCAATATTGATGAGAAATACCTAATCTTCCTGCTGTCAATAGAAATAATGAGAAAATAATAGGGTTTAGCATTTGAACTACCAGAATGGCCTAAAAATCCAAGCCCTGAAAGATGCACCTGCTGCAGGTACAAGTGTGTAAATATGAAACACATGCGTAAGATCTAATCTACCATATGGTTGGAAATAATTTGTAAATCCTTTTAATTATTACTTATGTTTGCTTTCTGTCCTTGCTATTAGGCTAGCTAACAGAAATACTAATAATTATATTTGACCATAGTTTCAAAAGCTTGAAATTTATTTAGCAAAACTTAAAAGAATTTTCGTTAATGTCCTTACCTTTGTTTCAATGAACCTTTTAAACAGCATACAGAGCAACCTATCATGGATGCAAACCGTTCATACAACTGAGAGCAAGCAATGGGTCAAAAATTACACCAATAGAGTGATCATAAGCTATCAATCAATGGCATAAAAATGGACAGTCAAAATTAATTGAAGAAAAAAAAAAAAAAAAATCATCGTGTCAAAACATTTGGTACATTTATTTTTATTTTTATTTTGCATTTCTTATGATTCTAAAGTAACACTTTATTTTAATGATTTTAATCATGTGATTTATGATGTATAAACAACAAACAATCATAACCAATTGAATCTAAGGGCTAGGATCATCCAATTGATATGATTTTTACACCGCTGCTTGCTCTCGTTATTATAATGAATAAATTATTCACATCAGTGTGCCCTTTCAAAGGTTACAAGACGTTATTAACATCACCCACCCTTAACGGAAACGGATTGGCTACTCCCCTTGTCACCAGCCAGTGGCTGATGGTCGGTGCTCTGTGGGCCCCACAATGATGTATGTGTTTCATCCATTCCGTTCATCCATTTTTACATATTATTGTAGGGCTTGATCCCAAAAATGAGAGGGATATAAATCTCAGGTGGACTACACCACAAGAAAACAATAGGGATTGGATATCCACCATTAAAATCCTCCTAAGGCCCACTGTACTGTTTTTTTGACATCCAATATATTAATTAGGTCATACAGACTCAGATGAACGAAAGAAAAAAAAAAAAAAACAAAGATCAGCTTGATCGACATTTATTCAACACTTTTTTAATTCCTGTAATGTGGTCTAGTTGAGATTGAGATATACCGCATTTTTTGTTTCATAGTATAAAATGATTTAGAAAAATAGACAGATAGCATATGAAACACATACATCATGGTGCGTCCACATGTCCGTTTCCACCATTAACTGGGTAGGTCAGAAAAAAGCGTGTCCCATGAGTTTAGGTAATAGCCAAAGGAGGGTTGTAAATGTCCCAAAGATCTTTTGAAAATGAGGGTGACTCGTCTTCCTTGCACGTGGTAGTCATGTACGGCTGTCTACCAGAACTATCCAAATTGTGGGGGTGCGTGTGGTAGTCATGTACCGCTGTCTAGCTGTGCATGTGGTTGTCATGTACCGCTGTCTATCTTGACTATTCAAATTGTGGAGTAGATGGTGGACGAAGTATATCTCAAAAATCGCATCCAATCAAGTAATCTTACTATCTTATTGATGGTCGAGTATAGCTCAGAGAATATAAAAATTGCATGGTTGGATGGCCGGCCGTACACTTCTATCCATAGCACACATTCCATCCTGACACGTGCAAGAGCCACAAATTGGTGGGCCTCACCGTCCATATGCTGGGCGTGAAAATCCAACTACAAAAGATATTGTACCGTTTAAAATGACTATTCAATGGTCCACCGGCAAAACCTGTGCATGGCCGACCTAATGAATTGACCAACTTGTTTTTTTGTTTTAAAGTGATTTGTAACGTGGTCCCCCTTCAAGCAAGACACCGCGTGTACACGAGGATGGTACATGCGACATTTCATAACACGTCTAATATTAGGAAATATTGCTTACCTAACCAAGATCTATACCCATCTGTGCATGAAGGTCCCATGACTAGGTGATCCAAACCGTTTATCTTCTGGGTCTTGTTGTGGATGACTGGTGCCCTGAAAATCTTTCAATTTAAGAGATTCTAGTGGACGGTCTGGAGGACAACACAGCAACGGTCCGTAAAAGGAGGATATTTATGTCTTTGAATTGAATTTTTGGTTTTCTTAAGTGGAGTTGAGATGGACAGCCTCTCTTGTCTCATAAATATATAACCCAATCACAAGGAGGATATTTGGTATCATATTGTAAAATGATTGGGTATCATATTTGGACAGCCTGCTTGTGATTGGGTTATACCTCATTTTTGGTATCATATTCTAAAATGATTTAGAAAAATAGATGGACAGTATGGATGAAACACATACATCATGGTGGGAGCACGACCACCGGCCATTGGCCAGTCACAGGGGAGGATCCAATCCGTTTCCTCGTAATGAGCAAAAGTTCCGTGGGAAAAGCATGCATACCGACGCTAGTGTATCCATGTCGGTCCCTAGGACGGTAAAACGTCCATCGCACATGCCAGTGCGGTCAACAGGTGCAATATCCAAGCCATTCATTCGTTAGAAGGGCACACCCAAGTAAGTTGGTCCACACGGTAACCGACAATAAGAAATAATAGCAGAAGTTTTCTATCCAGTCAGTCATTTAGGGGTCGAGGATTGGAAGGGAGTAGGTGGTAGTAAATGGGATTAGCTTGTCTAATCCAAATGTGTACGGGTGATTACGTGTTTGGCAGGGCGAGGAGATAACGCGGATGGCAGTCCGGAGGATTCACTGCTGGATTCAGAGGGAGTGGTGGGAGGAGGTAATCCAGAGAGAGAGAGAACCAAGCGTGTAAGAACTTTTTTGAAGGACCTTTGCCTCTATTCAAAAGCGATCCGGACCATCCATCAGAGTCCTACAGGCCCACTAACGACGACCTAGGTAAAAATTTTCCAAGAAGCAGCCTGTATCGGATTTTGACCGTCAAAACGTAGGATGGACAACAAAATGGAAAATCAAGTAGGCCGTGTTAGAAGCAATCTAAAACCGGCCCTCTTCAGCTGAAATTTCATCACGGAGCTGATGGACAGTGTGGATTCCTCAAACCGTCAATGATCATGGCCCCACCAACGTCGCAGCGCAAAAGCATGTATCGGATTACACAGGCCCTGTTTTTTGTTACTGCTGCTGCTGCTGCTCCCACTCCATCTTCTTCCCTCTTTCACCTCCTCCTTCTCCTTCTTCAACAACATTTCTCACAACACCCATCTCTCTTCAAGCAGTTTTCTTCTCTCCTCTTTAATCTCTCTATATCAAGCATTGTGCGGGATGCTGGATACGCTCGGCCGGACGCGGAGTTCCTGCGAAAGCCTTTCGCAGGAAGTTCCTGCGCAAGAATGCTGGGTGGGGCCCACCGACATGTTTTTGATAAATCCAATCCGTCCATCTATTTTTCGAGATCATTTAAGGACTTGAGATCAAAAATTAGATGTATATTGAACTAAAGTGGGACACACCAGAGGAAACAATGATCATTCAGTGAGCACCGTTGAAGCATTCTTATGCCCAAAAAATTATTGTATCAGTCTATATTTTTTATTTTTTCACTTCATCCCATTGACAATGACCTTATAAATGGTTTAGATTGTTGCGCAGCACGCCAACAACGCAGTGAGCCTAGATCCAATCTCATGCCTCACCCACAAACGATAAACATGAAGAAATATAAACTAGAAACAGAACAAAGCAATCCAAAACAAACCGCAAGACAAGATATACGTGGAAAAATCCCAATCTAGAGTAAAAAACCACGGATGCAAACTTCCACTATGAAGAACGAAAAATACAAGGGAATATACTAACCTCTCCCTTGGAAGTACAGAGAAAATTCCTTGCCCACACCTTAGAAATATTTCTCAATTATTCACCTTAACCCTAGAATAGCCCTAGGGACCCCAATTTATAGTTTTGGCAACTTCCCTTTCCGCATCCCAGTTGCGAAAGGACTTGCAACACGAAATCCGCGAAACTCCTTTCCGCATCCTAGTTGCAAAAGGACTTGCGACACAAAATCCGCGAAACTCCTTTCCGCATCCTAGTTGCGGAAGGACTTGCGACACGAAATCCGTGCATGTGGCTCCACTTCTCAACAATCTCCCACTTGGAGACACATCGTCATAAACCTTTGTCTTCTTCATCCGGAGTGCACCACCTCCCCGTCTTCAGGCTTGAAGACCAATTAAAGCTGAACAGATCTTCAGCTTCTCTCGTGTATCCGCCTTGGTCAACATATCCGCAGGATTCTCACTTGTATGAATCTTCTCCAGAGCAATCGATCCATCTTCCAGTAACGAATGTATGAAGTGATATTTGATGGCAATATACTTGGTCCTTGAATGAAAGGCTGAATTCTTAGCCAAGTGTATTGCACTCTGACTGTCACCGTACAATTTGCAATCTGCTTGCTTCTTACCCAACTCTTCCATGAAACATTGCATCCACACCATCTCCTTGCATGCTTTTGTAGCCGCAACATATTCTGATTCTGTCACATTGATAGATACTGTCTTCTGTAACTGAGAGACTCAACTGACTGCAGCACTACCCAGAGTAAAGACATAACTTGTAGTGCTTCTCCTGCTATCAAAACTCCTGCCAAATCTAAATCCACGTAGCCTTGTAGCTATGAAACATTGCATCCACACCATCTCCTTGCATGCTTTTGTAGCCGCAACATATTCTGATTCTGTCACATTGATAGATACTGTCTTCTGTAACTGAGAGACTCAACTGACTGCAGCACTACCCAGAGTAAAGACATAACTTGTAGTGCTTCTCCTGCTATCAAAACTCCTGCCAAATCTAAATCCACGTAGCCTTGTAGCTTGATTTCCGATCCACCATAGCACAGCCCTACATCCTTAGTACCTACCAAATATCTAAAGATACACTTCACAGCTTCCCAATGTTCCTTCCTAGGGTTGTTCATGAACCTACTAACAACTCTCACTGCTTGAGCAATGTCTGGCCTCGTGCTCACCATAACATACATGAGACTCCCAATAGCTGACGCGTATAGGACTTTAGCCATGTAGTCCCGTTCCTCTTACGTCTTTGCCCCTTGCTCCTTAGATAGCTTGAAGTGGTTAGCTAATGGAGTGCTAACCGGCTTAGCACCTCCTATATTGAATCGGTCAAGTACCTTGGCTATGTACGCTGCCTGTGACAAAACTAGTTTCTTGTTTTCCCTATCACGCTTTATCCTCATGCCTAGGATTTATTTTGCAGCTCCTAAATCCTTCATGGCAAATTCTCTAAACAGTTGTCTTTTGAGATCTGAGATGTCATTCATGCTTGGACCGGCCACAAGCATATCATCAACGTACAGAAGAAGAATGATGTATGACGTATCAAACTTCTTCAAGTAATAATAGTGGTCTGCATGACATCTCCTAAAGCCGTTTCCCGACATGAAACTGTCGAACTTCTTGTACCACTGCCTCGGGGCCTGCTTCAGGCCATATAAACTCTTCTTCAGTCTGCACACCTTGTTCTCCTTTCCTAGTGCCACGTATCTTGTCGGCTGATGCATATATATCTCTTCTTCAAGGTCACCATGAAGAAAGGTTATCTTAACATCTAGCTGCTCTAGATGTAAATTATCTGTAGCTACTATACTCAGGACCATGTGAATCGTAGACATTTTCACCACATGTGAAAATATTTCAGTGAAATCGATACCTGCCTTTTGTTGAAACCCTTTCACAACCAGTCTGGCCTTGTACCGTTTCGAACCATCGTGCTCCTCCTTCAATCTGTAAACCCACTTGTTATGAAGAGCTTTCTTACCCTTGGGTAGAGTGACTAGCTCCCATGTACGATTAGACTCAAGAGAGTTCATCTCCTCATCCATGGCCTGCTCCCACTTAACCCGTGTATCTGACTGTAATGCCTCTTCAAAACACTCTGGCTCACCATTATCTGTCAGTAGTAGATAATATAAGGAGGGTGAATATCGGACCGTAGGTCTCTTCTCCCAAGTAGACATCCTCACAACCGGTGTATGTGGCTCTGCCTCATAATGCTCATGTGCATGATCATCTTGTGACGTTGTAACACTCGTGTCTGGTAACTCTTCCAACTCTACGAATTCTTTTTCTTTGGCCTTATTTTCCTGCACACTGTCCTTATGCATTACTTTTCATTGAAAACTACATCCTTGCTTTTGATGATTTTCATGTTTTCTGCATCCCAAAACTTGTAGCCAAAATCATGCTGCCCGTAGCCTATAAACGTGCACCTCTTAGACTTCGTATCCAGCTTGTTTTTATGCTCTGCATCAATGTGAACATATGAAGTGCAACCGAACACTCTGAGATGTGCAAGGTTTACTTCTTTCTCAGTCCACACTTCTTCTAGTAGCCCACCATCCAATGGTGCTGAGGGACTTCTATTGATGAGATATGCGGCGGTATTCAAAGCATCTCCCCAAAATGTCTTGGGCAACCCTACATATAACCTCATGCTCCTGGCGCGCTCAAGGATGGTCCTGTTAATGCGCTCAGCCACACCATTCTGCTGCGGTATACCTGGAATCTTTTTTTGATATTTGATTCCACTTGCTGCACAATACTCCTCAAACCTCTTGTCACAATACTCTCCCCCATTATCAGATTTGAGACATTTTACTATTTTACTTGTCTTATTTTCTACCATAACTTTTCACTTCTTAAATACATCAAATACATCAGATTTGTGCTTTAAGAAATAAATCCACAATTTTCTACTAGCATCATCAATAAAGGAAACAAAATAACGTGAGCCACCAAGAGATAATACCCTTGCCGGTCCTCACACATCAGTGTGTACAAGCTCCAACAGATGCGTCTTTGGAGCGCGTCCCGTTTTCTTGAAACTTACCCTCTTCTACTTGTCATACCGCAGTCCTCGCAGAATTCTAAGTTAATAGACTTCAGCCCTGGTAGTTTTCTTTTTGACAATAGCACTTTCATCCCTTTCTCACTCATATGTCCTAACCTCTGATGTCATAACTACTCATTCACTCCAGTTGATGCGACTGCGAGTGAACTATACGATCCTGAAGTCACGTACAAAGTACCTTCTTTTTTGCCTCGACATATCACCAAGGCACCTTTTGTGATCTTCCAGGAATCACTGGTGAATGTCGTCATATAACCAGTATCGGCCAACTGCCCCACTAAGATCAAGTTACGTTTCAAACTCAATACATGTCTGACATCCTTCAATTTCAAAGACGTTCCGTCTTTCTGATTTACATGAACGTATCCCTTTCCAACAATATTGCATGACTCATCATCACCCAGGTAGACTCTCCCAAAGTCACCTAACACATAATCACGCAGAGCTTCCTTACACGAAGTAGCATGAAACGAAGTACCCGAGTCTATAACTCAAGACTCATTCCTCACATCAAGAGACAAGATCAACGCCTCTGTGTCACTCTCCTCAGATAGATTCACTGAATCCTTCCAACCTTGAGAGCTTCCTTCTTGTTTCTTGAGTGCCTTGCAATCACGTTTCATGTGCCCCTTCTTACTGCAATGCCAACACCCGTCTTTGTCTTTCGGTCCCTTGGACTTCTTCCTCGACTTAGAACGCCCATGTTTATTGCCTCCTTTGTTCAGCGATCTTCCTCTTCCTTCAACGTTTAGAGCATTCCCTGAATCCCCAGAAACTCTTGATGCTTTTCTTCTAGATTCTTTACTGAGAATTAAACCGGCCATATAATCAAATTTCAACTTTGTCAACCCTGAGGAATTGCTCACAGCAATCACCAAACCATCTCAACTGTCTGGTAAACTGGACAAGATCAATAACGCCCTGACCTCATTCTCAAAAACAATGCCAACGGATTCTAACTGGCTCGTAACTATATTGAACTCGTTTAGATGTTCAGCCACCCTCCCGCCATCTGACATCTTCATGTTGAATAGTTGTTTCATTAGATGAACCTTGTTGGATGCTGAGGGTTTTTCATACGTGGTGGCTAGGACTTCCATTAATTCTTTTGTAGTTTTCACCTTGGATATATTAAAGGCGACGCTCTTAGACAAAGAGAGTTGGATCGTTCCTAAAGCCTTCCTATCCAGTAAAAACCATTCATCATCTGTCATCTTTTCTGGTTTCTTCTCTTTTCCTCCTAGAGGAACATAGAGGTCCTTCTGATACAGATAATCATCCATCTGCATCTTCCAAAAGACAAAGTTTGAACTATCAAACTTCTGAATTCTAGTTTTCCCTTCTTCTGTCATCGCTTCCAATAGAACTAAAACCAATAGCTCTGATACCAGTTGTTGTGCAGCACGCCAACAACGCAGTGAGCCTAGATTCAATCTCAAGCCTCACCCACAAACGATAAACAAGAAGAAATATAAACTAGAAAAAGATCAAAGCAATCCAAAACAAACCACAAGACAAGATATACGTGAAAAAACTCCAATCTAGGGTAAAAAAAACCACAGATGCAAACTTTCACTATGAAGAACGAAGAATACAAGGCAATATACTAACCTCTCCCTTGGAAGTACAGAGAAAATCCCTTACCCACACCTTAGAAATATTTTTCAATTATTCACCTTAACCCTTGAATAGCCCTAGGGACCCCAATTTATAGTTTTGGCAACTTCCCTTTCCGCATCCCAGTTGCGAAAGGACTTGCAACACGAAATCCGCGCATGTGGCTCCACTTCTCAACATAGATAACATATAAACATCAAAGTGGAGCCTGAGAAGATTTCAACAGTAGAAATTTCTTTCCCTAATTTTCCCTCTCGTGTGACCCACTTGAGTTTTTTATCTGCCTCACTTTTTGTCGCATGCCCTAAAATGAGATCTTAAAACGGATGGACGGAATGGATTTATCACATACATTGTAGTGGGCCCCACCCAGATCCTTACGTAAGAACTTCCTGCGAAAGGCTTTCGCAAGAAATCCGCGTCCCGCTCGGCCGTCCAAACAGACCCATCCATTGGACGTTGGATCATCCAATACAGTGGGATTGGAGACAATCAACCGACTTGCATTTAAGAGTATCGGTTTCTGTGCAATCCACCCCATTACACCCTATTCCTTTTCAATCCCCCCGTCCAAACGGGCCCTTAATGATATGATGGCAGGCCTAGTGAATGAACCACCTTTATCTACTTTGTATATGTGCCGTTTATCTATTTCGCCAACTCGTTTTGGGGCATGAGTGAAAAAATAGGCCATTCTAGGCTTCAGTGGACCACACCACAGTTAACAGTGGGGATAATGACACCCACCGTTGAAACCTTTCTAGGGCCCACCGTTATGTTTAATTGTCATTTGTAATGATCTAGACAAATTTTGACACATTCATCGAATACCAAATCAAATCACATACACCATTTATCTTTCACATGGCATACACATATAACACATACGTGACACATATGACATATGCAAAAAATATAAATAAAAGTTTTTTTTTTTTTAATGTTAGAAGAAATATAGAAGGTCCAACAACCTATGCTACTTTTTTAAAAAATAATAATTTATTGAGATTATGTTAAAGAGAAGTAGCTAAAGTCATAACTTCAAACACTTCACCAATATAGACCATTCAAATCTCATTTTACTCATATTCGTTAACAAGATAATGTATATTCACATCAATTTAAATTGTTCAATTACGAACCACACTGTTTGGATTGTTGAGTTATCTACCATGTGAACTAATGTTTAAAAATCTTTCATTATTTGAACCATCTAAATATACATCCAAGGAATGATATTCTAACTGTAGGTCTCGCTTATATGCAAAATATCTCAGCTACGAATAAAAGTGATAGCACAAGTCTCAACTTGAGATGTACACATGTGAACAAGCTAAAGCTTCCAACATTAATAGCACTGAATTTGGCTTTAAATCTTTTTATGACTTGGAGTTTTAGATTTCTTTTTTTATTATTATTACTTCACATGCAAATCACTGGCATTTAACTTAATTAACATTAAAATCATCTTTTATAGTGAAGGGTTAGGATTTTAATTTTTTTTTAATTTTACACATGCACACATACCCCCACACACTCACGCCTTAGTGGAATTTCACCACCTTGGGACTGTATTTGCTTCACACGTGAAGCATATGCATGACAAATTTACGACAGTAAGATTATATAAGAAGAATTCAGACATCACACCATTGAGGCATGGGAGCAAAGTGTAATGTGGTAACCCCTCTATTATAAATAAGGTCATGGATTTAGATATGAGAAGTGAAAGTGTGAGGAAAAATAGAATAAATAAATGAAGAGTAATTTCTATCTTTCATGTTGCTTGTAATTTGCCTTTGGGTGATGTAATTTGAGTATTTAAGAGAAGTCTCTTATATATGATTGTACTTTTATTATTTCTATTATAGTAAATTTGTACTGGACTACGTCTCGTGGATTTTTCCTTCACATTAAAAGGTTTTTCACATAAAAAATTTCGGTGTTTCTTGCATCCTAAAAGTTTGATGATTTGTTTGTTTGTATTAGAAGTGATTTTCATCCATTAAATCTCTTATATTGTTAATCGTAGATTTCGACAAGGCACACCTAATCGGCTCTCAGTTGAGGCATGTTCATTAGCTGACATGTGCATGAGTTTAAGCTTAACAAGGCTAAACTCTACTCACGCATATTTCACATGAAACCAATGGACACACTTTTATTATGTTATTATTTTTATCTTTTATTTTTACCCCTGAATAGAATCCTTCCTCTATAAAAGGATTGCATGGATAGAACAGCTGCAAGGCACACCCCATCCTTCTAACAATAGCCAAGATGGTCAAGCCCCAGCTGAACCAATCCAACCATGCTCCCTCCACCATGGCCTTGCCCAGGTTCTCAATTCCTGGCCAAGGAAGCCCCATGATCTCTGTTCGATCACTGTCCACTTTCCCTCGCCAGACTAAGATGAACGGCCAAATTTTCGCGGTTTCAAACAACATCCAGGCAGTCGTAAGCACCCAAGAGAAATCGACCTCCATTAAGGCCGTAGTCACCGTGAAGCCAACCGTTGGTGGTTTCTTTTCTAACCTTGGCCTGACCCGCGGGCTCGATGATATTACTGATTTGTCAGGCAGAACGCTTCTACTTGAGCTTGTCAGCGCCGAGCTTGATCCAAGTAAGTAGTATTACAGCCAAGAAGAGATTTGGAAAATACATAATTTCTCTAATAAATGCCATTTTACCAATTTTCAAGAAGGCAAAAAATGAAATAAATCATGTTTTAGGCTAATGTTGAGAAGTTTTATAATCCGTCTGGGGCTTCTTTGGCATAAATGGAAAACATTTTCATTTTTGTTACTTGGTTTGAGGTGAATTTTGGAGAAATTACTTTCAAATGTCAGCAATGATATTAGAAAATAAGAAAACATAATGGGAACTCCGACTTGACGGAAACACAGTCATGTTTGAGTCGACATGTAAACTCGGATGAGTTTATCAGAACCTTTTATGAGTTTTGCTGACTCCTTTAGAGCGTTTGAGAGGTTTTTTTTTTTTCTTCTCTTTTTTTTTTTTTTAATTTTTTTTTTCGGACTTTTCCCAGGTTTCTAGCGAGTTGTGACCAGGTTAAGTTTTTCTTCTTGTTGAAATCTGGTTGAGTCAACTCAGTCAAGTTTTTTTTTTTTTTTTTTTTTTTTTTTTTTTTTTTCCGTTTTTAGAGTACTGTATCAATATCTGGTATTATATTAATTTCTTTGGAAGGAAAAGATTTATTTTTTGGAAGTTAAAATATGTATTAATTAGAATGTTTGAAAATATTTTAGTTTGCTTTTAACTCCACGTGATATATCCCTTTTGGACATGTCATTTTACTGAGATGACAAATGGGATGGACAATATGGAAACATGCAGCATGGTGGGCCCCTGGAGCACATACCTTCGTACTGGCAGGTCATTAGGCAGGAGGTGGATTGCGTCCTACACCGCCCCTCTCCTAGCCGGAAGCGGATTGCGTACTGAGTAACTCAGTTCACTAAGCGTGCTGAGTAAACTCTGTGGGTCCACTGTGATTTATGTATTTTATCCACTCCGTCCATCAATTTTAACAGATAATTTTAGGGTTTGAGCTAAAATACGAAGTATATCGAAAACTGGACCACACCATAGGAAACAGTGTGAATTCAACATCTACCGTTGAAAATTTCTTGAGGGCCACAGAAGTTTTGGATCAAACTTGTACTTGTGTTTTCCCTTCATCCATGTCTGTGTGAAATCATGAACAGGCTGGATGAGAAATAAACATCACTATGGGGCCTAGAAAGGTTTCAACGGTGGAAGTCATTATTTCAATTGTTTCCAATGCTATGGTCCGCTTGATCTTTGGGTATGCTTAAAATTTGATCTCAATTATTAAATTAAGATGAAAAAATGGATGGACAGTGTGGATAGACCAGATACATTCGAGGTGGGCCAACAGAATTTACTCAGTACAATAAGAGCATACTGAGTAACTCAGTAGGCAATCCGATTTCTCTCTAGCCGCGAATGGGAAGTTATGTGAGCGGGTGCCCACCGTCATGTATTTATTTATCCAAGCTGACCATCCCTTTTTTGCAGGTCATTTTACAGCGTGAACAAAAAAATGAGCAGATCTAACACTAAAATGAACAACACCACATGTGGCTATTGCATTTAATGCTCTATGCATTTAATGCAACCACGCTTATTATTTGGTGTGGTCCACTTGAGAGTTAGATTTGCCTCATTTTTTTGTGTTCATGCCTAAAAATAATGAGAAAAGGGATAGACAGCTTGGATAAACTGATACATCACAGTGAGCCCGCCCACAGTACTGCCATTAGGGGCTAAAGACCCATCATGCAATCTGCTTCCATCAGTTCATCTAAAGTACATGTATGGTGAGGACTTGGCTCAGCACTGCCACCGTAGACAAGCAGCCATGTGGAGGGATTTGATTGAACATTGTATCTGTGTTAGATATGGCCCTTACACGTTTGAAAATTCAGGATACATATTTGATTGTGACCTGCAGCCAATCAAATCCCACCACATTACTATCTAGTCATCACGCTGTGGCTTATATTTCTCAACCCTATTTTTTTTTTTTTTCCTTTTACTTTTTATTTTTAACATACACACTCACAACCTCACACACACCCACACACTCACACCACAGCAGGTATTGAGACGACGCGTGAGTTCCGATCATATGTTTTTAACATATGTGCGGAGAAAACAGCTACACTGCTTCTCTTTTGGCAAGTGATCTGTTCCAAAAATATACACGGCCCGATAGAGGACGCAAAAATGCATGCAGCCCCAGCGGTATAAAGCTTCATAGGGGCCACCGTGATGTTGTGCTACATCCATTCTGTCCATCCGTTTCACGTTCTCATTTTAGGGCGTGTGCCCAAAGATGTGGTGGATCTAAAGCTCAAAGGGAATACACCACGGGAAACAATCGAGTTTGAATGTTCACCGATAAAAATTTCTTGAGGGTATAGAGGTTTTGGGCCAAGCTGATGTTCGTGTTTTTTGCCACTTCTCTGGTGTGACGCTGATTCAGTACTACTCGGAAGGGGATGTGGGCCACTGTGATTATGTATTTATCCGTGTTGACACACAATTTTAAGTGATGAGCCCAAAAAAGAAGCATATCGAGGCTAGAGTTGAACACATGAAACAGTGGGGATTGAACTCCTACCATCAAAAACTTCTTTGGTCCACGGTGGGCCTTAAGAAGGTTTCAATGGTGTGCACCTGACACAGGGCTGGGCATGATGAGTTTGATCATAGTCTTCTTCAAGGGAATAATTAGTCCCAATCCAAGAAACTTTTCTGGAAGTCTACTAGAAAAAAATATAAAAATAAATTATAAGAAATTCAAATTTTAATTGATTAATGGTAAAAACGAATTTGCAGTCCTTTAAATAGTTATACCAAACTTAATTAGGACAAAGTTTCAAAATCAAACTTACTCAAACTCTCTAAACTCCGTGACTTACTATAAATAGTAAACTTAATATTTATAACCAGTCATGATTTCTACTAGACTTCATGATTTATGGCTAAAAATAATAAGTGTCCAATTTGGCCTAACCGTGTTATTTTCCTAATTTTTCCAAGCCCTTTTCCTATCAGGCACGACTCCTAAAACTCAATGGATCTAAAGTTATAATCAAACTAAAACTTACCATAAATAGTAAAAGTGGAAATAAAATGTATTTTCAACCATTGATCTGATGCAAACTCACAAATTCGGCATGAGCAACCCAACATAGCACAGTTGGTTGGCTAAAGTAGCTTCTTTTTTTTAGATTAGCTTGTTAGTACACCCCACTGTCAGTACATACTCCACTGTTAGCCACCCCCACTAGGGAATCGATACCAAGACCTCAGTGTCCTGCCCCAAAATCATATATATGGTCCATTGAATAACTCAATCTGATTTGCGAGATATGCGTATTTTAGGGTTCTAATGGTCATAACCGCTTCCGCTTGCGATTGGGCCTTTGAATAACTCATTCTGGTTATTCATAGCTAAAGTAGCTTCTCCTACCCCAAAATCATATATATGGTGCATTGAATAACTCGTTTTGGTTTGCGAGATATGCATATTTTAGGGTTCTGATGGTCCTTGTTGCTTCTGCTTGCAATCGAGCCTTTTTTTTATCCATTTTGGATATGAAAGTGTCCACAGCCTGCTCTACATCAGCGCCACAGTCACCACAGGTTTCAACAGTGAGCACCACTATCACCAATACTTCATGTGGTTTGGGCCACTTGAGCCTTTAAACTATCTTCTTTTTGGGCTTATCATCTAAATTGATATATCAAAATGGATGAATAGTATGAATAAAACAATACATGAGTGGCCCATGGAGCCCTACGAGGACTGTTAGGCTGGAGCTAGGTTTTGGCCGATAGTACCGAGAGCAGATAGGTGAGATGCAGCCTCACTCAAGACAGTGTGGCCCTTACTATGGGGCCCACCTTGATGCATTTATTATGCATCCATGCTATCCATTCATTTTCACAGTTCAATTTAGGGCATCATTCGAAAAAAATGAAGCAGATCCAATTATAAAGTGGACCATACCATAAGAAATAGTGGTGATTGACCAATAATGGGCCACAAAAGTTTTGAATCAAGCTGATATTTATGTTTTTTCCTTCATCCAAACTTATGTGACCTTATCAATAGATTGGATGGTAAATAAACACTACCGAAAACATTAAGGTGTGCCTTAAGAGGTTTTTAATGGTAGGACAGTCAACCACCATTGTTTCTTATGGTATGGTCCACCTGATAATTGGATTTCCTTCATTTTTGGGATGATGATCTAGAATGATCTAGAAAAGGAATATTAGACTGAGTCGATACATAATGCATACATCAAGTTGGGCCCCACGGAAACCCCATGGTAAGGGCCACACCATCTTGAGTGAGGATGGGGTCTCACCGAATCGGCTCTGCTAGTACCCAATTTGCAGACCAGCTTGCCTAGCAACGCTGCGACTTGCAAATGGCCAGAGGTGGTGCTCTGTAGGCGCCAATATATATATGATGTATGTGTTTCATCTATGTCATCCATATTTTTTTTAATTATTTTATTTTTGAGCCCAAAAAAAAAAAAAAAGAAGAAATAGATTTAAATCTCAAGTGGACAACATTATAGAAACAGTACTGATTGAACACTAATATTTAAAACTTATTGAGGGCTATAAAACTGATATTTGCTTTTTATCCTTCATTCAGGTGCACAACCTAATCAACAGTTGAATGTCAAATAAACTTTACATTAGGCTCTTGAGGTTTTTTAATGGCAAAAATTCAATCAATATTGTTTTATGTAGTGCGATCCACCTTATATTTAGTCTGCATTATTTTTTGGATTAATTCCTAAAATGATATGGAAAAATGGATGGACCACGTAGAGAAAACACATACATTGTGGTAGGGCATACATAGCACCGAACATTAGCAGCGTCCCTAGCTAAACCGTGTCCTCTGTTTCACCCATCCTATCCATGCAGCGTAGGATAATTCTGCTTCCCTTGCCACAGAGGAATTTTATTGTTGGAGACAGATTGCACCCCAGGGTTTGTTCACTGCTTTTCTTTTTTTTTTTTTTTTTTTTTTTAAACGGTGGGCATTCATTCACCCTATTTATTGTTTACTGGGGTGTGGTCCACTTGTGATTTACTGTTTCCTGAGACTTGGACCAAGCCTTAAAATCAACTATCAAAGTGGATAAATCACATGCATTATGATCCTACACCCGTGAAATTCACTTAATTAGGATTTTCTACTTGCCACAAATAAATAAATAATCCTTTTTCCCTGCATAGTGATGGATATAGTTGTACACGAGTAGCCTAAGCTCAGTAACTCACTCGACTCAGCTCGAAAAAGTTCGATTCGACTCGGATCGAAATGTTATTCGAACTGAGTCGAGTCATATTTTGGGCACTCAGAACATTTCGAGTCAAGCCCGAGTTGGACGTAGCTCGACTCGACTCGACTCAACTTTAAGTTAGTATATAAAAGATTTTTAAAAAACTCTACTCAGTCGCCCAACCCTACCCAGTACTCCCAAACCAGCAATCCTACCCGTTCTCCCTCAATTTCGCCCAAATCGCCCAATCGCCCCATTTCTCTCTCCAAATCGCCCAAATCGATCATCCGTCCGGCTACATTTCCTTCTTCCAGCGACTGTCCGGCGACATATTTTTCTTTCAGCATCTGTCCAGACGAGCATTTTCTTCTTCCAGTGTTTGTCCGAACGAGCTCCGACCAATACTCTCCACACAGCGACATTTTCTCTTCCAGCATCTGTTCGGACGAGCTTCTCTTTGAAAGTGAGTCATATCCTCCACTCTCTCCATTTTTTCCAGCCGTCCGAGTAGCAGAACCCATCCGACCAGCGATCACTGGCCGGACGAACCTGTTGAATGTTGATTAAGTCCGACTAGTTCCAACCAGCGACCACTGGCTCGAACTTAACTGAGCCGAGCACAAGTTGTTGTTCCGAGCTCGAAGGCCGAGCCAAGCCAAGCACGAACTTAGACTCGAGCAGTCCGAGTCGGGCATGAGCTGGGCAAAGCTCGGCTCGACTCGACTCGTGTACACCTCTAGAAAATATGGATACTAATCACTAACGTTGTAAGCAGTGCTAAGCGGAGAAATATTGTTTTCTCGCACGATTGGCTCACATAATCAATAACGTTGTCAACACTGCATTAAATGCAGCGTGTGATGAGCTGACCCAATCAAGTTGCAAAAAGCAAAACCGGATTCAAGCCACTTGGGCAGCAGTACTAGATCACCATCCAGTCGGCCTCATTTGAAGCATCTTGCCATTGCTTTCCATAACGAAACACGAGGGAAGCGGATCGGCTGGTGTACCTCACACCAGCTATATAGCTGCTGTATTGACCTCAGCAAGTTCCGTGGGTCTGATAATGAGGAATGTGTTATATCCAAATTGGCCATCCATTTAGCGAGCTAATCTTAAGGCTTGAGATGAAAAATAAGACAGATCTAACCATAAAGTAGACCACACTGCAAAAAGCAGTAGGGGATTGAATGTCTACCATTGAAATCCTTTTTGGGGTCGCAGAAGTTTTGGATCAATATGAAATTTATTTTTCCTCTTCATTCAAGTCTTTGTGGCCTAGACAAACGGTGTAGATGTTCAATCCCCAAAAAAGGTGTACTCTTTGTGACCATTCGTGGTGTGGTCTAGATGATCTTTGGATATGATTTATTTTTTGGATAATGTTCTAAAATGATTTCTAAAAATAGATAAACGGTGTAGATATAATAAATACATCATTGTGAGGTTTATGACTTTGATCTCCTTGAAATAGTTTGGGTCACTCCGAGAGGAGCGTCACACGTACCCACAGCAGCTAATCTGCTTCCCCCAAATACGGGGCACGGTCCATCGGAACAGGAAGTGGATTGGCCGCACCACACGCTATATAGTTAGTGTATTGACGTTAGTAAGTTCTATAGGTCTATTTATGAGGTATATGTTATATTTATGAGGTATATGTTATATTTTAACCGTTCATGCATTTGGTGACCTCTTCTTATGGGTGGAGGCGAAAAATAAGACAGATCTAACTATCAAATGGACCACACTGCAAAAAGTAGTTAGAATTGGATGTCTACCATTGAAACCCTCTTATGGGTCACATAAGTTTTGGATCAATATGAAATTTGTTTTTCCTCTTCACCTAGTTTTTTTCCTCTTCATTTGGGTCTTTGTAACCTTATGAACAGATTGGATAGAAAATAAACATTGTGGTGGGCCCTGTGAATTTTTTAACAGTGAAAGTTATTATCCCGCTGCTATTTATAGCATGGTCCAGTTGATATTTGAATATGATTCAATTTTTTTGATAACGCTATGAGATGATCTCTAAAAATGGATGAACAATATGGATATAATAAATACATCACTCTAGGGCCATGTAACTTTAATCTCCTCGAACCGATCAAAGCTCGTCTTCGCGCGACACCTACCTACAAGTATATACCGCTTTCAACGGAACGAGAAGATCAGGGGATCGGATTGCGTACTGAGTTACTCAGTTCGCTCTGCTCATACTAGTGAATTTTGTTGGCCCGCGTGAATATAAGGTTTATCCACATCGTCCATACGTCTTTCAGCTCACGTGAAGAGTTGAATCGAAAGTTGAAGCATATCTAAATCTCAACTGAATAAAACCCTAAGAACAGTGAGAATAATGATTTCCATCG
The DNA here is from genome assembly GCA_021015155.1 of Magnolia officinalis. Lineage (NCBI taxonomy): Eukaryota > Viridiplantae > Streptophyta > Magnoliopsida > Magnoliales > Magnoliaceae > Magnolia > Magnolia officinalis. The sequence continues at coordinate 120,072,507 of JAJHSJ010000002.1, read as the reverse complement.
TTAAAACCTTTCTAGGCCTCATATTGATGTATATTTTTCATCCAATCTGTTAATAAGATCACACAGACATAAATGAAGGGAAAAATCAAAAATATAAGCTTAATTCAAAAATCCTATGACACCTAATTAGAATTTTCCAATGATATAATTTCAATTCATACAGTTTCATGTGGTGTGGTGCATTCGATTGTTGGATATTCTTCATTTTTGGTCTATATTATAAAATTATATGAGAAAATGAATGGATAGAGTGGATAAAATATATAGATCAGGTGAACCCAAGGAGTTTACTGGTACATATTATAAAATTATATGAGAAAATGAATGGCCCGTTTGGCCGGTCGGATTGGAAGGCATTGGATAGTAATGGAAGGGATTGGAAGTTAAATGTCGGGATTAGCCGGGCATGCCAAACAGAGTTGGTGATATGATCCCAATCCCATGGATCTTAAGACAATCCGCTGACGATACCATCATTACCTTTAAATCCCATCCAATCTACCCTAATCCGTTCAAATTTGCCTGAGACATGTTTGGTTAGTAGGATTGGGAGGGATGGAAAGGTTTAATCCCGGATTGGCTGGGCGTGCCAAACAGACAGGATATAGCAATCGAAGGATATAGCAATCCCATGGATCTCAAGGCAAAACAGTGACAACATCATCATTACCTAGAAATCCATGCCATCCACCCTAATGCGATTCAAGCCCTTCAAATACACCCGGCCAAACGGGCCCTAAGACACTGATTTACTCAGTACACGATCGTTTCAGGAGGGCAGGATCGTACTGGAAACTTTACAGCTGTGGCACTAAATAGCCATTCGTACAATCGTCCGAACTAGCCACAAATATTTAATCCTCTCGAAGAATGTGATGGATGATGCGACAGTACCCACAAATAGTTTAAAATTGCACGTGTCATGCAACGAAATTTTATATATATACACGCACGTAGGAAATAGTTCGACCTCACAACCTTTGAGTTTCAGAATATCCTACAAATAAGGTGTATATGGAACTCAAGTGGGCTTTGCAGATCACGTGATGACATGCATAAAACGTATAAAAGCATTTGGTTGGAGCTATCTGCCTTTCGGATGCAGCTGAAACTTGATCTGCCCCCTCGTGTAGGTGAGACACATAATGGATGGGCTGGATTTGTGAACCACAGCTAAGTAAGGCCAGTAAATTATTATGAATGTTTTAAGGGGAAGATAATCCTTTTTATCTATTGTATGCAGTGTGGCCCACCTAAGTCCTAGATTGACTTCATTTTTAAGCACATAGCTTACTATAGAACGGTGCCTCTGGTGTTTGACGGACATGCACCACGGTAGGGCCATATAGCTCAACCTCCTCGTGGGAAGTTCCGGTGAGGTCAACCTAGTAGTACCATTTTCATATATATATATATATATATATATATATATATATATATATATATATATATATATATATACCTCAGCCTATTCATCCCAATGGTGGGAGGAATTATTTGATACTCTAGTTGAGCATGACACTTAATGGACACTTGTTTGTTGAAACAAGACCCTTTTGTGTGATATATATATATATATATATATATATATATATATATATATATATATATATATATATATCACACAAAAGGGTCTTGTTTCAACAAACAAGTGTCCATTAAGTGTCATGCTCAACTAGAGTATCAAATAATTCCTCCCACCATTGGGATGAATAGGCTGAGGTTGGTAAATTACAATCTCGACCATGTTGTAATCCAGGTAATTATAGGAATCTCCTGTAAACACCTATGCTGATTTGGCTAAATGGACAGTACTATGTGGTCTCCACAATTATGTACCTGCTTAGCTCATAGCTATGGAAATCAGATTGCCTACTGAGTTAATCAGTGAGCTATCATTAGAAGTAAACTCCGTTGGGCCGACCATTAATATATGTGGTTTATCCGTGCTTTCCATCCGTTTTCCCCCTTAAAATCCGTTTTTCCCCCTCATTTTAAGGGTTGAGCTCAAAATTGAAGCATATTCAAAGCTCACGTGGATCTTACCATAGGAAACAAAGGGAATAATGATTTCTATCCCTGAAACATCTCCAGGGCACACAGTATTGTTAATTTGTCACCCAACTTGTTCATAAATCACGAAAACATAGAGGAAGGTAAAACACAAATATCAACTGGCTCCAAAACTTCCATGACTCAAAAAATTTCAACCGTAAAAGTTCACTTCATATTATTTTATATAGTGTGGTCCACTTAAGATTTTTAAGTTTCATTTTTGAACTCAAGCCCAAAAATTATTTAGTAAAATGGATGGGTGGAATGGAGTGGATAAAATAAGTAAATCACAGTGGACCCTACAAAAGTTTACTCAGTATGCAATCTGCTTCCATTGCTACATAGTCTCCACAATTATGTATGCACTTCATCCATGGTCCTTTCATTATTTATTTTTTTTCAGCTCATTTTCGATCATCATCTCAAAAAAGGGCAAATCCAAATCACAAATGGAACACACCACAAGAAAGAAATCAATCGTGATTGAATGCCCACTTTTAAAATTTTCTTGAGACTTGGTGTAATACTCATTTTCCATCCAACCTTTTGACTTTTGATTAAGTAACAAAAATATGGATGAAATGAATATGCAAATATCAACTTGATTCAAAACTTATGTGGCTCTAAGAAGTTTTTAAGAGCAAGATTTTATTGTTTTTTTGGTCCATCACATATCTTGATCTGCCTCGATTTTAGGCTCATCGCTAAACTGAGCAGAGAAAAAAATGGATGGACAACGTGGTTAAAATACTTGCATCATGGCAAGCAGCAAATTGCTAGTGATAGTGTCAATATGTACCCTGTGTTCTTATCGTGACGGACTACTCATTTGGTGGGGCCTACTATAATCCTCAAGCTGAAAGTGACCCTTGTGGCCGTGGTCCATACTCTTTTTGTGCGATGAGGGGGGACCAATGCTCAAACGTCGGGACTCGGGACATGGATGGTAGGGCTCCTGTCCGCCTTGCTTATATGGCGAAGGTATCATGTAAGTACAACATCTGAGCCTTTCAAAACAGTGGACCACACTGTTGAAGTTTACATCCCACAAAATCAAGCTGGTCCAGCGGTCGAGTAGGCTATGTCTACAAAAATAACAGAAAGATAGCCGTTATATGTGTGATTGATAGTGTTAATAGGTGTGTCACACCTTATAACTGATCTCTACGTTGGGGACAACTTTTCAACGGATCAGATGTTGTTTTCTCATGTTACATTGGCCATGCGCACATGGTGGATGGTAACGTTATGATCTTTTAGGACGCAATCGCGGATTGCGTCCTACCCCCGGGCTCTGTGGGGTCAACGTGATGTGAGCGTTTTATCCACGCCTTTTTTTCGTTTTTATTCAGATAATTTAAAGGTATTATCCTAAAAATGAGGCAGGTCCAAGGCTCAAGTGGACCACAAAGTGGGGATTGAACGTACACCATTAAAAACTTCTTGGGATCTGGAGAAGTCTCGGATCAAGTTGATATTTAATGGTAGATATCCAATCACTATTGTTTTCCTGTGGTGTGGTCCACCTGATATTTATATCCCTCTAATTTTTTAGATCAAGCCATAAAATGATTTGTAAAAAATGGATGACACACATACATCATGGTGGGGCCCACAGTGCACCGACAGGGGGAGTAGCCAGTCCATTTCCTTTTACAGGTGTATATGAACAATCCTTGTAACAGCAGGAGCTAAGGCCATTACTCTTTAGCTACTAGTTATTTGGTATGGCATGGAGTATCACCATCCGTAGGCATGCATATTGCAACCGTACATTTGGAATGCATTTCTATTGATCCAAACCATCAATTAGTGGGCCCCTAACATGTTCTACATTGATTGTTTTTTGGATTTTGTTTTTACTTATTAATGAAGAGACGGGATTGGAGAAGAAGCCAATCGAAGCATTCGCAAGATGTGGGGACCACGAGGATGAAGTACTGAAGTACGAGGCCGAGTTCGAGATCCCGGGTGGTTATGGTGAAATTGGAGCGGTTCTAGTGACTAATGAGCATCGTAAGGAGATGTTCTTAGATGACATAATCCTCACGGGTTTTGCTAGTGGACCAATCACAATCAAGTGCAATTCATGGGTTCATGCCAAAAGTGATAACCCCGACAAGAGGATCTTCTTCACCAATAAGGTCATTATCTCACTCTCAACCTCTTTTTGGTGTTTTTATAGCAACTGATCGATTGGATATGTTGGACTTGTAAATACCAGCACACACGAATCCGTTGTAACCGTAAGCTTCGTAGGACCACCTAGCTAGGGCTTGGGCTTCACATAATCAAAATTTGAATAGGTCCAGCCGAACGGCTCAAAACCCGGACTGGATCACAGAAGTTTGGATCAGGCTGACATGCATGCTTTCCCTTTGTCATGGTAGGAGTCACCTTATGAACGGCTTGGATGTCATATAAACATTACGGTTGGCCGGGAAGGTTTCAACCATGGGCATTTCCATCCAAATTATCAGCAGTGGTGTCGCCCACTTGAGTTTTGTATCCGCCTCATGTTCGGGCCTCACATAAGTAGATATAACATGGTTGGGGCCTTACATAAATAGGTTAACGGTGTTCCAATTCCAAATTTTTATTTTTATTATAAAAAATAAAAATAATAATAATAAAATAAAAAAAAAAAAGAAAAAAGAGAGTGAGAAATAAAGAAGGATTTCCATGAGATCATGGCCACCATCGAGTTCCATATCTCGGGTAATATTATATTAATATTGTATGCTATTCCACTGGTGGTCATGTTCATTAAACTGGACCGTCCAGTCCAGCAGGCGATGCACAGAACACCAATTAGCAAGCAGATCATAGATCGAGTGGTCAAGATTGTTAGATGTGCATTTGGCGTAGCTGTCTATTTTGGATAGTTCAAATTGATTGAAGGGATTAGTCTAATAGAACGTGGTTGGTGTAAAACTTATGGTCAAGATTGTGTTATGCCCGTAATTTGGATACAAAGTGTGCATTCTCGTACTCGAGTTATAGCTCTTAACTTGTAACCAAGTGTAAATAATTCTACTCATCATATAATTGTTTAGATGTGTAATTTAATGTATTCTAAGTTAACACCAAAATCTTACATACAACAATTATCATTTTAGCATGATAACACTGCAACACGATAACTATATCAGTCATGACAATCATAGCAATTATGCTTATTCTTAATAGAGTTAAATTCGTTGAATAGTTGTACGTTTTGGAATCCGGAATTCGAATCCCTATTAAGATGGTTTAACAAATCATGAATTTAATTTAGCTATTCCATTCGGTGGGTCCACATTTGATCAATCCAAGATGACCCACTATTAATTCATTATGATCTTATTACTTTATTAAGTCTTTATGAAAATCAAACAGGGGACTATTGAACAATGCAATCAATAGATTGAACCAACATCGAAGGCCCTTGATCGATCATTCGATCAATTAGCCATGAATTAAAGAAATTTGAATTTAACTTCTTAAGTCTCTTGACACTTTTAGTCACGTTCAATTAATCGAACCCACTCATTGATAGTTTGAGATATGTTAAATTTGTTTCAATTTGGTCACTGGATAGATTCCTCCATACTCGATCAGTACCCTCGATCGATTGAGATCATTCGAGAAACTCTCAAACGATCGAACTAGGACTTCGATTAATCAAACCATTTATGATTTCTAACATTGGTTGCTAGACAAAATCCGACTTGTTTGATCAATCGAAAACTAACTTCAATTGATCGGCCGAAGTCAGCTAGGTTCTATTACACAATCCTTTTTTCCAAAAACTTTAGTGTTTTTCATCTATCTTTTGGCTTTTATGGATTCGATCAATTCCAATGTTAGGTCTAAAGCATCCAATGGTCATTTTCATCTCAAATTTAAGAAAAACTAGAGGATCGCTTATATCCAAATTATTAAAATCTACAATTGCTAGTTTAAACTATTCTACAACATAGTCTATCATTATCAATAATTTCTATAGATCATTGTGGCTAATCCAATAGTCAAATTACTATGAGATTCGAGACCCTGGCATGATTTGGCCATAATTAGAACCCTTTGATTCGAATCGTTCTAGATCGGCATGGATGGATTACTCAAAGTCAATCTCTACAACATGGGATCTCGTGCACAAGCCATCTTCTCATCTTCACACCCTCCCTTAGAGCGAAATAATGGATGTACGATCGATCTATCTCATTCATTATGTAGGTCAAAGGTTTTATATTAAAAATACAGAAATTTTAAAGGAAAATAGTTAGAAACCCATCGGTAAAAGCTCACGATGTCAAGAATCAATTATTTAAACTCACCTTTCAGTGAGATTACTCTTACCAATTAGGCTAAGTGCTTGATTCTTATTATAAATCACAAAAATAAATTATTAATTCTAAATAGTCCGGATTTTATATGACTTAAAAATTAAGAGTCGTTATAAATAGTATCCTGGTGATGCAATCATGTGAAACCCAATCAACAGGGTGCCAGAAACTATAGTCTGTATATGGACCTGAATAATTTTTAAAAGCTAGTTTCAAAACCATTAGACAGATCACCAATAGGATTAAATGTTAGTTTGCATATTAATCACATGAAGCCACTTGATTATTACCACCAATATATGTGCACATCATGTTTGGTTGTCATTAATTCATAATCATCTACTAATCGTAACCGTCCATATGGACACCATTGATTCACAAGCTTTCATTCAGTCATTTATACGCCCACGCACTACACGTATATAAATTTCACACACATAACTGACATCTAGCCATTCATAATTTTGTTCACACATTTCATTATTTAAAATTTGAGTTTAATCATAAAATGGTAAGCCAAACTTGTCTTTTTAACTCGCATGCTTCTTTAAAAATAAAAATACAAAAATAATAATAATAATAAATAAATAAACAGTAATTTTATTACCACTTCAGAGGCTGCCAAAAATAAACATTGCAACCACCGTTAAACAAATAATATTCCTACGGTCGATTTGAGGGCCACTGTTTAGATGGATAGGATCATCCATGCTATGCATTTCTTTAGTTAATTTTTATGGTTTTATGACTAATCCAAAATGGGCCCCACCAATCGAACAGCTGATTAGATTTTACATGGATGGCATATGTACCCTGATTGTTAGCATGTGTATGGATATCCATACTCATGCAAGAGTATGAAAATTCTTCTCATGGTACTTTGTGGGCGTGGCGTGGCGTGTGTGTGGTGCAGTCGTACTTACCATCACAGACCCCAAGTGGTCTAAAGCGAATGAGGGAGAAGGAGCTTGAAATCCTGCGTGGCGACGGTGAGGGAGAACGCAAGGTTTTTGAGAGGATCTACGACTATGACGTGTACAATGACCTGGGGAATCCGGATCAGAGCGATGACTTGGTAAGGCCTGTCCTAGGTGGCAAGGAGCACCCTTATCCACGCCGTTGCCGGACTGGACGGCCTAGATCGGAGAAGGGTATGTTGATCAATCCATCTATTTGTACAATGAGTAGACACGCACTTCTTCCACACATGGAGTTGACTCCAACCGAAGCTCTGATTGGAGTCAAGCAAAAGTGGGCCCCACGTGATGGATGCACGAAACCCAATATGTCCATCCAAAAATCAGGTGGGCCACATCACATGGAAGAGTAGGAAGGGGGATACCCAACCCACTATTCCGTGTGCACGCCATCCAATCCATACATCTGATGCATCCAACCTGGATGAAGGGACCCTAAAAAGAAGGCCATTGCGAACCTGAAGGGGGCTCCAACGCAACAAATGGGCCATGTGGAGTGTATGATGGATGGATTGGCTGTCATTCATTCATCACAAGGGGTGGTTCACTTTTAGGGTCAATCACTGAATCTGATTGGCGGGACCCACAACGTGTTGAAGGGGAAGCGATTACCCTGAAGAGGATCGAAAGGAAGACACAGCAACGACCGTCGATCTGACGCATCGGGTGCTCTTCTTTTGATCTGAACGATCCGGACGGTCCATCCTATTGGAGGACATTTCGGGTGAAAGGGATGAAAGCCAACCTTAAATTGAAGTGGGTTGTGGGCCACAGTCATGAGAAGCGTTGAAATGGTGATGAAAAGCATGAAGTGATTATTTTTCATGGGTGGGGAACAGATCCTGAGAGCGAGACAAGGAATGGGAATTTCTACGTGCCGAGAGACGAGGCGTTCTCGGAAGTGAAGCAGTTGAACTTTTCGGTTAGGACATTTAGGTCGGTAGTGCGTGCGCTATTGCCATCTCTCGGGACAGTGCTGGTGGACAGCGAGCAAGGGTTTCCATACTTCACGGACATTGATTCGCTCTTTGATGATGGGCTGAGCTTACCCCCACCACCCAACGAGGGTAATGGATTCTTTAAGCTGCTGCTGCCCAGGTTCGTTAAGACTCTACAAGAGGGTGGGGAGGAGCTTTTGCGCTTTGATCTCCCTGCAATGATTGAGAGTATGTCATCCACACCTCTCTCTCTCTCTCTCTCTCTCTCTCTCTCTCTCTCTCTCTCTCTCTCTCTCTCTCTCTCTCTCTCTCTCTCTCTCTCTCTCTCTCTCTCTCTCTCTCAGCTTCCTTGTGTATGTGATATGTGTAGGAGACAAGTTCTCATGGTTGAGGGATGAAGAGTTCGCTCGTCAGACTCTTGCAGGCGTCAACCCCTTCAGCATTCAATTGGTTACGGTATGTTTCCTTAAACTAATCAATGCACTCAAATATTAATTCATGCATAATGTATCATGTATCATTTCGTTATGTGTTTAATGGCATGCGTGCATTCACTTCCATGCATGCTTGGCAGATCATGGCCAACACATAGGTGACGTGTATTTATACAACCATGTCGACACTAACACGTGTTTTGCCTTGTTGGTCAAAGTGATATTTGCAGATATCCGGCATGTATGCTTGAAAATATGAGAAATCGGATATTGGGTCTGTAAGCCTATATGCCCACTATCCATACATGCATTTCTACGTATGTATTCATGCATGCATGCATGTGTTTAGGGTATATGTAGCATATTCAATTATAAATAGTTGCAAGCTAGAGTTCCGAAATGAACTTAAAATTTGTGCAGGAATTTCCATTCGTGAGCAAGCTCGACCCTAACATCTATGGCCCACATGAGTCTGCAATCACAAAGGAACACATTAACTGCGCAATTAAAGGGTACATGACAGCTGATGAGGTAAAAATAAATTAAAAGCTCTGCTGCTAAATGCACTCATATGAGTTCGCACGTGGCTTAAAGTGTGCACAATCCAAACCGCTCATCAAGCGGGAATCCTTCGATATTTCCTGTCACAAAAATCTATTCTATCAACAGGTACCTGCACGTGATCCTAGCCACTGATTAGAGCGTTCTTGACGATTACAAATGGGTAGAAGTGGAATCAATGGCCGACATTCAATGTGTGGCAAAATCTCTCAACTGATGGCTAGGATCGACTGATTTGTGTGATTTTTTCGTGTGGTCCATCCATGCCAGGGCACCTTCTCTGAATCAATTGTAATATGTGCAGGCCCTAGAGCGCAAGAAGCTTTTCGTGATTGACTACCATGATTTGCTCTTGCCATACGTGCACGAGTTGAGAGAGCTGGAAGGGACCACCTTGTATGGGTCCCGCACGCTCTTCTTCCTCATGCCCGAGGGCACACTGCGGCCCGTCGCCATCGAACTCACACGGCCCGCTTCACCCACTCAGCCCCAGTGGAAGATGGTGTTCACCCCTGGCATCGACAACACCAATTCCTGGCTCTGGAAATTCGCCAAGGCTCACGTGTGTGCTCATGACACCGGCTATCACGAGCTCATCACCCACTGGTAATTAACGGTTTCATGATCTTCCATTATGGTCCAGCTTCTACTTCTAAGGACGCATTTGGACACACCATTGAATCGAATTGCATTTTGGGTCATGAGTACTGTGCACTCAAACCTAACCAAAACAAGGATTCATATGTGTGTGTGTGTGATTAAAGAAAATTTCATTAGCTTAACACGTGGATTTTTTTTCAGGCTAAGAACTCATTGTTGCACGGAGCCTTACATAATTGCGGCTAATCGGCAACTAAGTGCATTGCACCCTATTTATAGATTACTGCTGCCTCACTTCCGATACACTATGGAGATCAATGCGCTCGCTCGTGAAGCCCTCATTAATGGCAATGGAATCATCGAGACATCCTTTACGCCGAAAAAGTATTCCATGCAATTCAGCTCTGATGTCTATGATCAGCTTTGGAGATTTGATATGGAGTCCCTACCAGCAGACCTGATTAGAAGGTATATAAACGACCGATTCCAACTCCGATGGCAAATTAGTCATTAATGAAAACTCTGTATGTGCTGGTAACCGTCCACATATTTCCCGACCGTCCAAATTAATGGGACATTTCTTGTCTGGATCATCCCAACAGTCTGATCGATGGACCAGTGACCAACTAAAAAAGAGGGAACATCAGGTTGGTGAAATTCTTTAGAGTTGAGAATATATGACCAACCCAAGCTGCGGTTGATTGATTGGATGCTGCAGATCAATGGCATGTGCACTCATTACAAACTCTAGATCTAAGTTCATTTGGACCAATATTATTATGAAACTCATGTGGGGCCCAGCACATACCATGGACGTTTCGGATGTAATGCTTTCATCACGTGGGTCCCATTTCCAGCCTTTATGTTTGTATGTCTTTCTCGCACTTGTGTGAGATTTCTGCTGACGTTCGTTGAACTACCAGGGGTATGGCAGTTGAAGATCCAACGGCTGAGCATGGCCTAAAGCTGACCATAGAAGACTATCCATTCGCCAACGATGGCCTTCTCATCTGGTCAGCGATCAAGCAATGGGTCAGCGACTACGTGACCCACTGCTACCCAGACAACAGCCAGGTGTCATCAGATAGCGAGCTTCAAGCATTTTGGACAGAGGTCCGTACCAAAGGCCATGCAGACAAGAAAGACGAGCCATGGTGGCCCACCTTGAACACTACGGATGACTTGATCCATGTCCTGACCACCATCATCTGGGTTGCCTCAGCCCACCATGCCTCAACCAACTTCGGCCAGTACACCTACGGTGGGTATTTCCCGAACCGGCCCTCCATCATGCGAACCAACATGCCAACGGAGGACTTGTCAGGCGACGAACTGGAACAGTTCTGGAAGAGGCCTGAGTCTATGCTGCTGGAGAGCTTCCCGTCGCAGGTCCAGGCGACGTTGGTGATGGCTATCTTGGATGTGTTGTCTACTCACTCGTCTGATGAGGAGTATCTGGGGAACTTACCAGAATCAGCATGGACCGATAGTCTTGTAATCAAGGCCGCGTTCGAGAAATTCCACAGACGGATGGAAGAGATCGAGGGGATCATAGATGAGAGAAACTGCAATATGAATCTGAGGAACAGGACTGGAGCTGGGGTGGTGCCATATGAGCTAATGAAGCCATTCTCTGAGGCTGGGCTCACAGGAAAGGGAATCCCATACAGCATCTCAATCTGAAGTTGACAAATGGAATGGCAGTTTGGTAATTAGAGTATAGATTATGCGTTTTTATAGGGAATTCGTGGATGGATTGTTGTAGGAATGTTACAATAAGGATGCGCGGGTCGAGTTGAGATGTCTAATAAAAATGGGAATTCTCTTATTCATTTCCTATTTGAGTCATCCCTACTTCACTCTTGAAGCGATTTTGGTCATGATCAGGATTTTTTCTATGCGACACTATACAATACATCCGTGGATTTCTTCGTTGCGACGCCGTATGATACATCGGTGGAATCCATCACTTGCGGCAACTGTGTTTCAGTCTATACCCATTTTCAATCATGAAGCCATTATGGTAATTAGTTTGGCTCTCCAATATGATTAAGATATGTGACATGTGTCATGCCAATACCTAACTAGATTTATTGTTTTTGGGCTGTCACATTTTTCTAGATTTTGATCAAATTTGGCCACTAGGGTAGTCGAAGGGATCTTCTATTTGTTTTTTTATTTTTGTTGAAATCTTGTTTTCATGCACAGTCAAATTGATGTAGAGTGGGTCGCAGACAATTACATGGCAAAGATGGATCAGAAAAGGCTCGGTCGGCGACAGAAGTGATCTGGACCATCAAACCTTCAATCAGGCGTTTCTCGCAATCCGGGATGAGTTAGCCGACGAAAAATATATGATTTTGGGGTAGAACGAGCTACTTTAGCCAACCAACCCCGCTATGCCGGGTTGCGACACTCGGAATTGCGAGAAACCCCTGATTTGACGGTCGTTTCCCTCTTTCAATTTCGTTTTTACTATAAATAGTAAGTTTTAGTTTGCTTATAACTCTTCATCCATCGGGCTTTAGGAGTTGCACCCAACGTGAAAAGAGCTTAGAATAATTAGGAGAATGGGTTGGTGAAGCCAAATAGGACACTTACTATTTTTGGCCGAAAACCTTGCGCACTAGTAGACATCACGACAGTCTATAAATAGTAAGTTTACTATTTATAGTAAGTCGCGAATTCTAGGAGTCCTAGTTGTAGTTTGATTTTGATTTCCTTCTCATTGCTTAGTACCCTTATTTAAAGGGTTGTGAACTCGTTTTTATTCATTCATTAATCTATTTTCGAATTTATTTAGAATTTATTTTTATTTTCTGCTCTCTTTTCTCGTGGATTCGAGAAGTCTCTGTGAGGAGTCCAGAGAAGTTCCGTGGATTCGGAATAGTTATCCTCTTGAGGAAGACGGTGCTCGACCTCACGTCCTCCCCTGCGTCAGTTTGGTATCAAAGCGAGGTTTCTCCTCGGGTCGATGACTTCTAACGACGGGTCGGGCAACAATCCCATAGACGGTGCTCCAGAAAATTTTCCTTTAACAGCGGCAACTTTCTAAGCAGCGCAGCAAGAGAATCGGCAAGCCATGCAAGGGCTGCAGGCTTCCATGGACCGCATAGCGAATCTCTTGGCAGAAACTCTAGGGCAACTCCGTGTTCCTGGTGGTAATCCTCCACCACCAATTGTTGAAACCCGTAATCGCCCTGATTGCAGGATAATACCAGCAGTGCATCTAAGGGTCGTCCCTGAGGACGGGGGCTCCAGTGAAGAGGAGATCGATGATGTGATCTTCCAACACCCCAGGCAAGGCGGCGATCGGGTAGATCGAATAGATCGAGACTTCAAATATGGGTTGATATTCCTAACTTTAATGACCAGCTACACATTGAGGATTTTCTCGATTGGCTTTCTGAAGTTGAGCGATTTTTTGACTATATGGACATCCCTGAAATAAAGAAGGTCAAGCTTGTGGCCTACAAGTTGAAAGGAGGAGCTTCAGCTTGGTGGGAACAACTGCAACTCGCACGAACCAGGCAGATGAAAGCACCAATCCGCACATGGCAGCGATTGAAGCAGCTACTACGTGCCCGATTCCTCCCTAGCGATTACGATCAGGTATTATTCCAACAACACCAAATTGTCGATAGGGTAGTCGGTCGGTGAGAGAGTACGCAGAAGAATTTTACCGCCTAGCGGCGCGCAACGATTTGGTCGAGACTGAATCGCAGCAAGTCGCCCGATTCAACAATGGATTGCGTATGGCGATCCAGGATCGGGTCCAGATGCAGTCCGTCTGGAAGATGAATGATGCGATCAAGTTGGCTACTCGGGCAGAAGCGTAACTTGAACGTTCTAACACACGGGCCTATCCTACTGCGAGGATCACTGCGGCAGGTCCACCCCAAGGAGCTTCACAGCCTAAGGGGAAGGAGCCCGTAGGAGCACGCACTCAACCTCCTACGTCTGAGAACCGAGATCAGGGAAGCGGGCAAGCTAGACCCCAAAGGGGCGTATCGACTGCTGCTGGTACAAGTACAATCCCGAACCCTTATGCTCGGCCAAGGCCCAACAACTGCTATCGTTGTGGCCAACCCGGCCACCTGTCAAATACTTGTCCCCAGCGAAAAGTGGCAAACCTCGCCATTAATGATGGTAGTGCTGATAACGCTTATGAAGATCCAGATATTGAAGAACAGGAGCATACCGCCGAGGACGAGGTAGATGATTCAGATTGGGTTCAGCAAGATCACGACGAGTCGCTCGTCGTGAGGCGGCTATTATATGCGCCAAGAAAAGAAGTGCATCCACAACAGCATAACATCTTCCGCACTAGGTGTACGGTGAATCGAAAGGTTTGTTACGTGATCATTGATAGTGGAAGTAGCGAGAACATCGTCTCCAGGGGCATGGTGGAAAAATTGCAATTGAAAACAGAGCGTCATCCCTCTTCATATACAATCGGTTGGATCAAGAAGGTCAGCGAAACAAAGGTAACTGAACGGTGCACCATATCTTTTTCCATTGGCAAATATTATAAGGATGAAGTAGTATGCGATGTGGTTGACATGAAAGCATGTCACATACTACTCGGTCGACCCTGGCAATCTGACCGTGACGCCACTCATAAGGAGCGAGATAACATATATATCTTCGTCAAGGACGGCCGGAAGACTATATTGGCCCCTATGGATCCAGAGGGACCACCTGAAACTTCTAAAGTGGAGGGTCGTTTCCTCTTAACCATACGAGACTTCGTGGAAGAATCCAAAGAAACAGGATAGACTTATGCACTAGTTATGAAAGGGGAAGAACTCGAGCCTACCATCATCCCTGAAAAACTAAGGCCCCTCACTACAAGAAAAACGGGCAAAGGCTACGGCCAAAACCGTAGCAAAGCTCTTTTGCTACGGATATAATTCGTAGCACGTCCGTAGCTATAGGTGGCGTAGCTAAAGGTCTAGCTACGGATAACATCCGTAGCAATAGATACCAATCGCTACGGATCATCTCCGTAGCAATTGATACCAATAGCTACAGATCATATCCGTAGCAATAGTTACCAATAGCTACGCATTATATCGGTAGCAATAAATACCAAGCACTACGGATGTTATCCGTAGCAATCAATACCAAGCACTACGGATGTTATCCAAAGCAATAGAGACCAATAACTACGGATTAAAGCCGTAGCAACAGATGCAAATAGCTACAGATTTTATCTGTAGCAATAGATACAAATAGCTACGGATTCTATCCATAGCAATAGATGCAAATAGCTACACATTAAATCCGTAGCAATAGATGCAAATAGCTACGAATTAGACCCGTAGTAGTACCCGTAGCAGTAGATACCAATAATACGACTGTTTACATTGCAAGAACCTGCTGTGATTAACACATCTAAGCTTAATGCTGATTAAAATAGTACATAAAATGCAATCAGAAAAAAAATGATGCATTTATTACAAATAGTAATCAAATCATACAATGCATCCTACATTCACATTTCTAAATAAACAATACTTCACTTTGCTCAACCTATCATAAGAATTACAACTAAGGCGTGCCCTCATGTGCAAGAAACAAGTACACTCCAACACAGTAAACACCCTCCATATGCATTCAATAATGCTCACGTTTTTACAGAATTTTCTTCTTTCAGACGGTCAATTTCAGCAAATGGAGAAAATGGAGCTTCTTCTTTCCTTGAAACTGCAGATGTAACTTCTGTAGACTTCGACACAAGATCACTTTGAAGTTCTGAAACCCTTCCCTTGAGAAAATGAATTTCATCCTCCACTGACTTCTTTAGCTTGTCAGCCTGTATAAAACAACATTTGTAAACACATTCTAACAAGCATGCCTTTGTATACATCTCAAAAGGAAGAAAGACAAAAAAAAACACTTATATATGAAGAAATCTTCTAAACTATGGCAAAATCCAACATGTTCCCTTGTAAACTAGCCCTTGTGCCCCCACGTGTGCATTTGCCAAATGTGTCAATGTACATTTTTAAGTGACTTAAAAGGTACTTTATATATGTCCCACTACCAATCTACATGTGCCACACGTTCATTAAAAAAAAAAAAAAAAAAAAAAAAAATCTGACAATAGGCTTTCCATGGAGCTATTGGATTTGGGCAAAAAGTCTTATTATCAAGTAGCTAGCATGAAATTATGG